>JAQFVV010013403.1:0-131938 GCA_028023455.1 Epiperipatus broadwayi
ATAAAAAATCATCATAATAATGTTACTTATCAGAACCAAAACAACAATAATAAGTAATTATCTTATTCTGGTTCTTCATTCCTTTTTCCAGAACATTCTTCACACATACTCTGCCATTTTCTTCATGTGACCATTACATTGAACAAGTTATTTCCAGCACAGGTTAAGAAGTCTTTAACCTCTCTCACATATCAAATATAACTATTGTTACATAGCACATGAGAAATTTAATAAATAAAAGTATTATATATAAGACATTTAAATTTATTAGTTGAGTGATATGTCATTATATCATCTATAATAATTTACTAACATATGTTTTGAATTCATAAGATGTATTACTTATTCATGACAATTTTAATATGAGCTTGAATCCTATGGCTATTTTTATACTTTTTTAAAAAAATTTTTGCTTTAGGTTGTAATCACATAATATTTAGTGGCATTTTAATTATTTTATTAAATATGTACCATTTGATATAGTATTATATTAATTACAACTTGATACGTACATGATTACTATGATAATGAATACTCTATTTACCCTAATAGAACATTAACTTTGTTGCATACCCATCACACATATTATTTAAACATTAACATATACTATATATGCTTACATTGGTAAGTTTGGTTAAAATGTTTTAGAAATGAATTAACTCAATATTTCATAAATTCTCTTTTTGCTAAATTAATCTCATAATTTATAATTAAGTCATTTTAATAATAAACAAATATTTAAGATCATCTGTCCACTAGTTATATCTAAAATTAAAAATTCCAATATTAAAATGGACCACATAAGACAATTCTCAATGTTAAATAAAATAACATCTCAAAAAAATATCATAGACACATACTACAGCATATGGAAAAATATTGACAAACCATTCTCTAAATACTACAGCACTTACAAATTCACTGCTTCAAATATCTCACTATGGCTCATTATAGAGGACATGGTAATTTTCCATAGCAAAAATTGAAGCTATGGTAAAATTATCCTCTAAACTATTATAAATCTATTCAATGTCTCAAATGCTAGATGACTAAATTATATATAATCAATACTCTTTCATTTCACCTCTTAACAGCACTGGTTATACATTGACTGCATAAAATAATGGTAATAAAGTTAATTTCTTCATTCTTAAGCGTTAATTAAAAATAAATTTTCACTACTTTTTTTATTTGACTCTTTCTAGACTATTTAAGTACAATAGAATCTAAGCAGTTTCATATATTTTAAGTATTGCCAACTTTTCAAAAATGAATAACTCGTAATATTTAACTTATATCTAAATAATAATAGTATTCATGTGCATAGATATGTTATTAATGAATAAATTCTTCTGCATAACATATCACACTCTTATTTTATGCATTAATTGTTGAATAATTTTTATTCCAATAATTAAGAAGTGTATTTAATTTAAAGTTTTAATTTTAATTATTCCAGTAATTAAGAAGTCTATTTAATTTAAAGTTCTAATTTTAATTGATTTATAATGTAAATCTATTTGATCAATTATGTAATTATTATTTGTGAGATATTATTTAATAGTCTCTCTTCATTAGTTACTTAATTTTTTTTTAGAAATTATACTAAACTCCTTTCTTTTGCTATTTCTAACTATAAGATCTTTCCGTTGACTCCTTGTAAATCGAAAGATTTCATGAGTATTAATGTGTAATAAGAAATGTGGACTTAATCAGTGAAGTATTGAATAGCTCCACGCTCTCAGATCTAACCGCTTCACCTATTTATATAGAAAGTAGGTTGAAGTAAAGAAGGGTCCCCCTTTTTTCTTCCAAAACATAAGCTTGTGGTTAAGAGCTGCAGAGGTCCCTACTATCGCATTTTTACGCGCATATTCGTGAGGTTACAGCCTTAGTAAATATTACTTAAAACAATATTGTAACATTTTAACATAAAAGTACATTTTAAGATTCATGAATAAAAGAAAAATATATTATTTCATCTTTTCTAACAAACATGATAGTAGAATAATCATAATAAATTTATATTTGGGAATGCATTTCAAATCTTTATTCATGCTTTATTTTATTATGTTTATTATGTAAGCTGCTCTTTAATATCAACAGCATTCAAATTACTCTCTTCTCCTCTACATTAGAACTGCCTATATTTGATATATATTCTGATCTTTAAACAAGACATAAGAAATATGATATAAAGTATTAAGATAAACAATTTCAATATAAACAATTATCAAAGAGCAAAATTTACAATTGTGATACTTGACTGATTTTTTTTTTTTTTTTTATATGGAAGTTTTACTAAAGTTTGTAGAAAATGAATTTTAATTTTTTCTCATAATAGAAGTATTTCCTAATTCAATAGTAGTTTTTAATTCTGCATACATTTTTTTCAGATAAACTTTTAAAATAGTGATAGAATCATCTCTGAACCATTAAAATAGTTTTGCATTTATTGGTAATTTTTATAGTGAGTTTCACATGGTATTGTTTAATAATCTTCATGTTTTTTGAAAACTTTGATGAAAATTTTTAAGTTTATTATTATAAAATATTACATTATAGTATTTATAATTGCATTATATCTGAATAAATCAGCTATTTATTACCAGTCACAGCTAGTATGCTTACAATCTTTAAGCGAAAGATGTAACTGTTTTTTACTTATTAATCCATGATTTGTGTTTAAATCAGCTATTTAATTTTTCAAAATTAATGATTTACAGCAACTTTAAATCAAATGTGAATGATTTATGAAGCTATGTAATGAAAAATAACTATCCAATTAACTTGCAAATAGTCACTAACTTGTAATACACTTACTAAACAAAAATATAGTTTTTTTATATTTTTACAGTAAGTGAGGCACACCATATTGTTGCTAATTATTGAATATTATAACATATAACAATACATTGAAAAGTTGTAATTAGAATTAGTTAAGACTTTATCTTGAAAGTTAAAACAACTTTTTGTTATTTTATATAAATTTCAAATCAGTAATACCATTTATTTAGCATTGTTTTGAAAAACAATTAAAAAGAAAATAATTTAATAGAATGATTTTAAAGTTAAGCCTATGATTGTCTATTAAAAAAAGTTTACATTATTTATTAAATTTATGTTTAGCAAAATACCATATATGCATACACAAGTAATTTACTTTGTGTGAATATATTAAAGCTATAATCTTAAACTATGTGCCTAAAATGCGACAGTAGGGACTTCTACAAATCTAAACCCAAGATCGTTAATCTTGTGTTTAGATTTGTAGAGGTCCCTACTGTCGCATTTTAGGCGCTTAGTCTTAAAGTTATAGCCTTAATATATATTACTTACATAATGAGTATGCGATTTACAAATTATTAATTACAACTTTGTATGAATATGTATGATGTTTGAGTTTACAAATTTACATTAAGTTTAGATAAAGTTTAATAAACTAAACTTACTTTCCTGATCTCTTTGATAACTATTTTCCCATTTGATAGTTGCCATGAATGGCCATGAAGTATTTTTTTAATATAGTAATGGACACTAGGCACTCTTAATATCCAACACCAGGGGGTACCACTAGACCCATTGCTTAGAAAATGAGAGTTTACTGGTAAGGATACCAACTATATTGTGATTATACAGCTGTACCATTACTCAGACAATTTTAAATTGCCTCTAGATTGTGGAGAATGGAAATTCTTTGGAAATATCAATTGGCAGAGCAGATAACAACAAACATGCTAGAACAAATTGAACAATAAACAAAACAAAGTTTATTTACAGTACACTATTACAGTTCAAATATCTCATGATTCAAATACAAATGCATTTGATTTCTCCTTTTCATGTTAGCATATAGTGCATCTGATATATTATTCACAAAATTTTACATGACAATGCTATATCATCTCTGAAGATTACTAAGTACACAATTATTTATATAATTTTATTAATTATGTGTTCTTAGTCAATATGTGTACACATATATATTTCACTTATAAGTAATAAAGCAGCATAACTTTACTACAAATGTTTACACCATAAAGGCCATTACAAAATTAGACTTATACACTGTGCATTTGATCCTACATCATTTCAAAAGTAAAATAATAAATAGCATCTCACCTGGAAGACAAAACAAAAAGGGTCATAACTGATTTTTTTATCTTGACTATTAAAATCTAAACTATTCTAACCAACTAAATTTTTTTAGAAGAAATTGTGCCTTTAAAATGTAAATATTTAATGTTCAGCATAACATGATATATATCAAATGCACTGAGTTAGATCAGGTGTTATAAAATATACATATTAAAAATAAGTTAATATAACAGATAAATACATAGGTATACAAAATCATCTAAAATTATAAATATCACTAGCTTGTTGGTAACTTTAAGCTTAAAAGTTTATCAAATAGTTCATAAATAAAGAAGAAATTGTGCCTTTAAAATATAAATATTTAATGTTCATCATAACATGATATATATATATATATCAAATGTTCTGAGTTAGATCAGGTGTTATAAAATATAAATATTAAAAATAAGTTAATATAACAGATAAATACATAGATATACAAAATCATCTAAAATTATAAATATCACTAGCTTGTTGGTAACTTTAAGCTTAAAAGTTTATCAAATAGTTCATAAATAAAAAGATTTTTAAATTCAAGGAAAATATGGCAGAGTAGATATTATTTTCAAGTGAAATTATATATATGTATGTTGGTGGAATAGAGATCTTTGGTGGTTTACATATGAAGTCTTTCCATTCACCAGTTTCCATCTTTGTCCCATTCAGATATGTTTTCAGGTAAAGTCGATGTGAAAATGTTTCTTTACTGGTGAGAAGCATGTCTTTCTAACTGCATATGTGAAGACAGATGGCACAGTGTTGGATCAAATTCATTATTCAGAGTTGGATATCCTAATGGTTATGGCTACATGCTGGAAACTGTTTGTTCAGGTCATTATTAGCAATACATAGAGGTTCAATATACATCATGTTAAGCAGGCCAACAGCAATGACCAAAAAAATAAGCAAAATAGAATTATTTTCTGAGCTGGTTCTGCAAAAGACATTTTTTTCTTTAATTAATAAGCCTACATGTTTACAAAAATTGTTAATTAAACAAGTCAATAATTATCTTAATTATTCCTGTTTACAAAATTAATTAAACAAGCCCACATATTTATAGATGACACCTAGTCATTTTAATACCTAAAATATATTTGACATTTTCAAAATCTGAATCAGAGCTTAAAAAGAAATTGCTTTTCCTAGAATTTTAATTTATGATAATACAAAAATAATTGGGCAAATTTTATGAATTATTAGTTAATTAAGTTTTGTTTTTGTAACATAAATTCTAAAACATTTATTTGAAATACATTTAGTTAAAAATGAATTAGTTTCTTTATCATTTTAAAACTAAAGAAAAATTGACTTAATTTGATTTTAAATACAGACCTTTATGATAGCTGTTTGCATATATAATATAAACCTAAAAAAACAAACAAACTTGAATTTTATTCATAACTTCCAATCACAGTATTTTTAAAATAAATAAAAGATTGAGATAGATTATTATCTGTCTCCATATGTATACTGATGGTAATAAAAACATTAAAAATATCTTTTTGAATTTCATGTAATAGATATTTTTTGATTATTTCTAAATATTGAAAGTTATTTATTAATATAAGCTGGGTTATAGGGTTATTTAAATTTATGCATTTCTGCAATAGGCAAATAATTTTTTCATAAAAATAATATATCTACTGTACATTAAAATATAAACTGATAATGGAAAAAGCAATTTACCTACAATAAAATGTATAATATTGTATTTTTAGATATTCCAAAATACTTTAAAAACAAACTTATAAAGCATGTAATCACAAAGATAAAAATTATTTAAACTTGTAATAATATATGATGTTCAATTATTACACTGTTACTGATGAGTTTGATGAAAGAGTATAAAGTTAAACATTGCTTCTCTGTTCATTCTAAACAGTCTTAAATAAAATTGTTAAAAAATTTTTTCCTGACAATTATATAAAATGTAAATCATTTAAAAAAGCATAGATCTTATGATTATTTCTTAATTCATATTATTTTTTATTGAATTGATTGTGCATAGCTCAAATTGTAAACTCTAGTATCTTAAACTATTATATGAAGTTTTACTCGTTGTGCATGTCTGAATATTATAATGGGATTTATAAGACTGATTAAGGAACCTTTCATTAAAATGGTTTGCAGAGAGTAATTTATGCTCCTCTGGATGTAAAAGATTTTATTATCTTCTAATGAAGCACTGGAATTCTTAAGATTTAGGTGTAATTATAATTACGAGGTCTTGTGTTAAAAAAATGGCACTTCATCACAGATATCCATCAAATGTATTTTTGATTGAGTTTTCTTGTTGCTGAACTTCCTTTTCTTACATACATAATTTTAATTTTGTTCACTTGCTATCACACACATGTTTCCCACTAATTTTAAAAATGAAAGTTAAATACACAATTTTCAATACATGTAATTCTATAATATATATATATGATGTATATTTTAATGTTATATATATATAATATGTGTTTGTGTTTTTAATGAGATTTTTTAAATTTTATTTTATAGAAAAAACTTGAAGATAGTAATCTATCAACAAATGTTAGCATTGATGCTGACTTTAAAAAGAAGTGGTAAAATCTTATGGGTACAGGGGCAATCCGAGGACAACCTGATGAGGATTGTCAAGATTATAGCCCAAATTCACACAATGAAACAAATTTAAATCGTGTCATGGCATGCGAAAACTGTGCATCACGTTTTAACATCTTTAAGAAAAAGGTTTGTTTATATATATATATATCTTAAAAGCTGCAAATAATCTTTCAATATTAAAAGTCACACTAATAGAGTGTTTGTAATGAAAGTTACTGTAATTTATTACTATTAAAAATTTTCTGTGGATAATATATTTTCACAATGCTTAGAACAAAACAACATAAATCATTGTAAAAATATTTTTTGTGACACAAAATCTTTCTAATCTTAAAAGTGTAGTAATTTATTATTATATATAATAATGTTATCAGATAAAAACATTCTGAACTAAAACTTGTTATAGAAAAACAATTTTTCATATCTTTTAATTTACCCCCCCCCCCCAACAAAAACAAAAGATCATTATTAAAATTAGTTCTATTGTCATTGACTAAATTCTGTAAATGGCTGAAGTGGGGGCATTGAAGAGAGAAAAGTTTCAATAACAGATCTTGTGAATAAGAGAATATTATGTTTTAAAATAGAGCCATTAATATCACTAATCAAAATTCTATGTAATACGAGATTTACTCTATTGGCACATTGCATAAAATATACTGCTGCATTTTTATATAATCATTTTGGAATCTTATAAGATATTTAATCTCTTATGCCATAATTGTCTTGTTTGTTGATTTTTAGTTGAATATCTAAAAAGATGATCTTGATTTGAGATGAGTTTTACATAGAAATTATAATTTATATGGGAATTATAATTTGGAATACACAATGGCTTTGTATAGTTTTTATGAGACAACTTCCTTTCTAATATTTAATGAAGGAATACTAAATAAATAAAAAGCAATTGCAAACAAGTAGAATTAATTATTCCTGTAATATTTCTCATAAAAATATTTAGCTGAGTATTTAGAAGTTTAGTATGAGCATTTTTTTTTATGTAGGATATGAATTTATTTTAAACTAAAAGTTCTTTATAATGACTCTTAAATATGCAAATAAGAAATTTAAAAACAAAACAAAACATTAAAGCTTACTAATTAGAAATAACAGAAAAATTAAACAGGAAGTTATAATAGTGGATTTATGGTTGAATATAATATTGGATTGTTAAATTTAATTGATACATTCCAATACTTACATAACGCTTTGCTAAAAATTATTATAATATCTGTAAAATTTGTTGTTATATTCCAGCAATTTAAATAAAATTGCAAAAATTTTAAAATGCTCTTTTGTTATTAGTAATCTGAGAAGAAAGATAAAAAAAGATAATAATATCAATTTCTACAATCAGAATAACCTTCAGTTCTTTTGTTTCTTTTCATGAATGAGTAGAAAGTAAAATTATTAATATTTTTGATTTGAAAACAATTTGATAAGTAAAAGAAAAAGTATGAGAGGCTTATTATTGCTAGGTAACATGTAAACTGAGATAAATAAATAAAATATTTTACTTTATTTGGACACATTCATTTTTTTTTATTTTTAGCTATATATGTGTATTGGTTATTAAATAGTTTGAATATTGTATCTCCAAGTAACAAAATGTTTTTGTTTTATGTGCAGTTAATATCTCAATCTCATATTTAGCTCCATTATTTTTGAATTAAATATATTAAAAATAAAACTTTCTAGAAAAGCAGGTAGCAAAATGAAATTTTAATCATATAATTGTAAAGAAAATAAAATTAGATTTTAACTTGTAATACAATATGCATTGACATTTCACATTTTATAGAAATAAAAAAATTTATTCTTTAATATTGTTAAATTGGAAACCTATTTTTTGTTATGATGATCTTCATTAATTTCATTTTTGAAAAAGATGTTTTTCTTTAAATATTAAAGATGTCCAAAGGAATTTCAACATTTGAAATATTTTATAATAGCTAATGAAATATTCAAGTAGGAAAAAAAAAATTGTTATTAGAATAATTTCCTTTTTTTCAATTAATTAATTGATTTTATTGACTAATAAATAGAGTCCAAGCTTTCTACTATTGAACTATGCCATTACTGAATAAAGATATGCTAGTATTGTAGAATGGGTTTGTAAAGTTTTCAGAATCAATATAGCAGATAATTCTTTGATTAATTGCATTTTTTGTATATTTAATTAGATATTTCTTATCATTTATGAGATTGTATTGTTATCTTTATTATTCATTTAAGCATAATTATGAATGATAAAAAGACAATCTATCTATTATGAATCCTTTTAAATATATATCAAATGTCCTGTTTTGAAAGCATACATTTATTAGCTTTTTATATGAAATAATAGAAAGAAAATAAAAAATAGAATCCATTAGAAAAAGTGAATTGATATCATAATATCAGCAATTAATGATTTTATATTCTTTTGTGAATGGCTATATTATATATATATATATAACAATATTAAATGACTCATAATAACGAGAATCAATAATTTTGTATAACTAAATAAAGGTAAATAATTATATTTATTATTTTATACTTTATTCATAACAGGAATATTATAACAATAAAATATTTAAAAGTAATGTTTAAGAAAAATTTACTTTTAAAATGCATATAGATTGATTGATTGGGCACTAACAAACAGTTACTATTGAAAGATATCTTCAGCATCTGTATGTTCTAATTTTAATTTCTTAATAAAAATGATATTTTAGATTTAGACATTTGTATAATTTTAACTAATTACAGGTGTTTTTTTAAGTTTTAAAATAAGAAAGTAAACTTATAAAATAAGAAAACACCCCCCCCCCCCACACACATTGACATTAAGATTATTTATCCATAGATATTCTCATAAATAAATATCTATAATACCTTTATCTAAAATTGATTTTATTTTTATATTTTTTGTAAACTCATTTATAATTTGATAATTATTTAACCTCTTCTCTCCTTGGAATTTCTTACCTCATCTATTTATTTGCTATTATGTCCATCAAAACTAAATTCATATAAAAACATGAAATCTTAAATAATAAAATAAACTCTGTCTTATTTTAAAACAAAATTATATCTGTTTTATAAATGCATTTAATAATCTTTACTTCATCACACATTCTTGAAACATGTGAATACAGACATATAAAATTATAAAGTTTATAATAGACTAAGAAAATTATTTATCCAAAATCATTATCCTAATAGCTTTAAATTTTGTTCTGCTATATTTAAAAAACTTGAATTATGGAGATTTTTGAAAATTTTGAATTTCTTTTATAGGGCTTCTTGATACAATTTAACATTCATTACTCATTTGCTAGTGAGCAAAATAATATTTTCAAATTACTTCTTGATAGCCACATGTTAATCTGTTTAAAAGTAGAACAGAATATTGAAAAAAAATCTTTACATATCAAAGACATCAACCATTGCTGACTGTGTCAAGTGACACACATTTTTTAATGCAGCAGTGATACTCATTTACTATGCTTCATAATAAGTAAATGTAGCTAAATCTTATGAGGGTCCATCTCAATTTCTGTTCCTCTCAATCTTCATTTTGCTCCTTAATTATGACTGGCTTGATGAAGATTGTCAGCTTTGTTAGAGCCAAAACAATTTTCAATATTTGCAGCAATAAATACTTTACTTTTATATAGCCAAGATCATAAAACTCTGAATTTTAACTCGCCAACAAATATATAAAGAAGGAAAAAGAATATGGTTATATAACTTTATGAATTACTCCTTTGAAAGTATTATGAAAACAATGCTTGCCAATAATTTTGAGTTTAAATACAGGCAAGGCCACCATGTGCAAGTGTGCAGGACACAAAGGCACTTCTCTGCTGAAGTGCCAAGATACCAAGATAATAAAATTTATATATAAATAACATTGTTTACATTTTCATATCATTTCATTGTTAGAAATATGTTTCGAATGTAAATATTTTTTATTTAAATATAAGAGGAATACTTCTTTACTCAAACTTATTTGTGACAATTACCCGGACCTCAAATTTCTAGGCACGAGCTCAAAATATACTACATATAGATTCTTATCATTACGCTAAACTCAGTAGTTAACTTCATTATGTCGTGATATTTAGTAAAACTTATAAGTAAATTTTTAGATTTCTGAAGCACTTTATTTCTAGAAACATATTCTGATTGTAAATATTTATTATTTAAATTATAAGAGAAATATTCCTTTATTTAAACTTATTGTGCCAGTTCCTCTAGCCTTGAAATACATTTCATATATACTCTACCATTGCACAAAACCGAACAGGCTGATACCTTTTCATCACTATAATTAATAAAATTTATATGTAAATAAAAATGTTTAGATTTCCCAATCAAATTATTTAAATATCCCAATTTATATAAAAAGTAACATTATTATTAATAATTTACTTAAAAATAAAATTTATTTTAAAAATATTGCCTCATAATTATAGTAATTCTGCATATGATGAAATTATCAGTAATGTTTTAAAATTCTTAAATTTATTGTTTACTTGTGATTCCTGATATAGTGTTCCCTCTAAAATGTAAGATATGGGTTCAATGCTGTGTTGTGCTAACACTTTTTTAAGGGTATTATCTTTGTTGTTGTTGTTGTTGTTGTTATTATTCCTTATTATCTTTTTACACATTTTACTAAATAGCTTTTTTTTTTTTAATAATGATATTATCTGTTTTTTTTTAGATGGCATATTATCTTTTTATACGCTTACTGAACACTTTTTTCTTGGGTGCATTCTTTAACTAAAAACTCCCAATTGATCCATAATCCACATCACAGTTAAAATCTAAAAAAAAAAAATGAGTAAAAAATATAATTTTAAAAAATATATTATTGCATGCTAAATTATTTAGTTCTTAGTAAATTTCATGGGAAATATTTATTATTGAATGAAAACAAGTGAAAGTATTTTTATTGTAATAAATAGTCTATTTATATATTTATAAATCAGAGGTTTATTTCCTTCTTAATAGAAAACGTAAACAAGTTTTATGTCAGGGAGTTTGTGATTTAAAAATAACAAATGGATTTGGAAATTAAAGAACTCTTTTTAACAAGATGTTAATGGGATATAAATTGATCTAGTTTGGTGGTTCTAATAAAATATAAACAATGTAAGAAAATTTGAAGTATTGGACTATATATATAATAAATTATAAATATGCGACCTTTTTTTTTCGCATTAAATAGTGAAACTATAATTTTACACTAATTTCTTAGCGCTTTTGAGATTTCATGTTCGAATCTCATACTCATAGCTTTGTAAATTATAGTTTTTGATAGATAAAACATTAAATAATAAAGTTAGTATCAATATATTATTATTAAAGGTTTATAATTTTGTTAATATGAAATGTGAATAAATTTATGCATGATAAATTTTCAATGGGTTTTCAAACAAACAACTGCTTTTAATGAATTACTGACTTGCTAGTTAAAGTTGATCTAAATATTGATTAAGAAAGAATAATTAAGATAAACCAGGTGCCAAGCTGTCTTTGTTCCTTGCTATGAATAATGGAGCTTCCAAAAATCATATTCTAGATGTACATAATATTTTTAATAACCAGGTAAATAAGCTATATATTATATAATTTTTTTATATAATATCAGTGCTGGCCTGAGAAGAGGAGGGGAGCAGTGCAATGTTCTCATTACTATTATTTTAATTTTACATGTAAACTGATTTATTTAAAAAGATTTTAATGGAAAGATTTTTAATCAAGATGACATGGCAAGTCTAACTAATATGTTTTATTTTAACATATGTTTTATTCTTCATGTTTATTTTATAGAAATAAATGAGTAAAACATGTAAGGTATTTACCAAACATGTTAAATGACTAAAGCTATATTTAAAAATTTTTCTTGTGAAAGCTCTGGAAAAAAGTGTTTTTAAATTTATAAATTTTATTTCATAGAATGGAGGTGGGATGGTGGTGCCAAAATTTACTTCTGCACAAAGGCACTTCCTAGTCACATGGTGGCCCTGAATACAGGATACAATATTTTTCAGCAATTTATTGAGAGAATGGATCATTTGAAAGCTGCAAGACATTCTGAGAATTACAAGAAGTGATTTTCAATCAATCTTGAATAAATCTAAAAAAAATCTGTTGAATGATTTATACATGATAGTGAATTCCTGCTATAACACTCATTAGGAGTCATATGGGTTTACATTTGACAACAACAAAAAAAATTGATTTATTAAACCTAAATAATAACTGACTAACTTGTCAAATCACATTTTGTTATATCCGCCAATTATAATACTCACTGGCGAACAATCTATGCAGAAAGCTAACCCTTGCCCTGACTATATATGCATACAATAATTTATAATCACAAAGACTAACCCAGGTAGAATAAGAAAAACAGATTTAATTATAATACACTAATATATACATATTTACACTAATACATTAAAACAATCATAATCTATTTATTAACAAACCCGAAGGTATACCAAAATAATAATGAAGATCTATGCGACCTACTTTATAGTCCCTATGCTGACTCTTGGACGTTCGGAGACCAGCTGTCCGCTCTGGGGCTACCGTGCTAAATAAGCGACGTTCAGCACCTTTCCCAGTTCATCTGCATCGGTAGAGTTCCCAATTTTAAGTGTCCAAATGCTTTACACTTTCACTCATTTTTCCAGTCCTGATTTTCTGGATTTGATTGGCCAGATCTTGTCCGTCCTGGTCAGATCAATCCCTCCCAGTTTATCTTTTGGCTTAAGTTTTACTTTGATTGATTACCCTTTGCAGTTCGATTGCTTTTTAATTAATCATCTTGTTTATCTGCAAAGTTCCTTCGTTAATTAACCTTGCTATCTAAAAGGATTTGTTTACATGATGTTTTAGAACATAACACAACTATTAAAGTATAATATTATTTTAAATTAACAAAGTATTTTTATCTTCACATATATATATAACTTACGTATGTATATGCGATAAATTATACAGATACATACGTTTAAATATTAAATCCCTATTTACAACATTTACTATTATTATTTTATGTGTATGTGTATTTTAATTATACACATACATAACACATTTTATGAAAACTATGGAATATTAAATGCTTTTATCCAAGCCAAAAACTATATCCTTACGAAGCATACTCCCAAAAGTCATCACTGCACTATATTTATTTCAAAAATATTAAATTCAAAGAAGTATTAGCATTATAATCATTATGTTATATCTGTAAAATAAACTGTAGTATATATTAGCAAATGGAATTTATATATGAATTTATTAAAATTAATGTTTTAGTTGCAAATTATCATTATAATAAAAGTTATACTTAAAATATTATATCTCACCAAACACAATATCATCACTAATATAAATTTCTGACCTGATTTTATATAATAGCAGAAATGTTTATATTGTGCTAAAACGCAGAAAACGTGAAGCTATAATAATAAACAAAATATAAAGGCTAAATGCTTTCAGGAATGTCAAGTTTTCATACTATGAATATGGGAACTAGACATTCCTGAAAGTGCTTAGCCTTTATATTTTGTTTATTATTATAGCTTTATGTTTTCTGCATTTTAGCGCAATGTAAACATTACTTTGTTATATGTAAAGTATAATTAATTATTTAATAATAGCAGAAAATAAATTTTTCTATTTCTTTACTAAATAACTAATTTTCTAGAAATGCATTAGTACAAATTAATTTTATTCATATATTAAATCAAATAAACAAATTGCAAAGTTTTTGCAATTTTTCAATATGAGTGATATTTGCAATAGCATATGATAAGATTATATGAGGCCAATATTTGCAAAGAGTAGGGATAATTTTTTTTTATATGTTTTATTTGTGCTCTTAATAATGTAAAGGGCTTATTAAAGTTTATAATGTAACTCAAAAATTGGGATATTAAGATAAATGATGGATGGAAATCAAAAAGTACCATTAATGTTGAGCAGGTGCTACTACTTCGTCATAGTGGTATGTTTTCTTGTTTATATTTATCCCACTATAGCTTATCCAAAAGTTCTTGCATTTACATATATTGTTTTATTTATTATCTTAAATAAGTTTAGATTATTTAAAATCATAAATAAGTAAAAGTCCTTTAAATTATTCTCTAAAGTGAAACAGTGCAAAGGGCATTAGTTGCCATACATTAATCAGCTGGTAAGGTTTTAATGTTTTTTTTTTTTTGTAGTTTATTTTCTAAAAAAAATTGCTGACACTATTTAGGTGGCTGTCTGATTTGATTATGTGCTGATTGAAATAATTTATTATCTGCTTAAAAATGCTCATCCACCTAATAACAAAATTTCAAAGTTCCATGAATCAAGGACATGATCATAGATGGCAGATGTACTGAACATACTATACTAAACTTGTAAAGGGGGGTGGGATTTTAAATTGTAGTGTTATTAAAAAGATGAAGAATGGATGGGATGTAAGGAATAAACAAAAGGCAGTTGATTTAGATGTAAATGTAGATGTGGAGAGGGAATGGGTCTGTAAAATTAATGGTAAGCAAGTTATTTATAAACTTAATGGAGAAGAAAGAATCAAAAAAATTTATAAAAGAGTAGTTAGGAAAGAAAAAATTGTTAAAATTGGGTATTTGAATATGCAAGGTGGTAGGAGACCAGAAAAGTGGCAGGAATTAAACAAAGCAATTGAAAATGAAGGGCTTGAGGTATTAGCAGTAGTGGAAACACATCTAAGAGAAGATGAAGAAGCTGTTTTGGAAGATTTGGTATAGCAGGGTATAAATAGAAAATGGAAAGAAGAAAAGGGTGGTGGTATAGGTGTTATATCAAAAAAATATTTAAATACTTTTAAATGCCAAGAACATTTGTGGTTTGAAACAAGGTTGGGAAAACAAGAATGGATGGTGGCTATAGTTTATATAGCTACTGGAGATACTCAAACTATAATGGAGTGGAACAATAGCATATATGAGTGCCTAGTTAAGGATATACAGAGTTTTAAAGAAAAGGGGAAGAGAATAATGGTTATAGGAGATATGAATGGGGGGCATATTGAAGAAATTGATGGTGTAGACAATAAGAATGGACAACTTTTGAAGAAATTTTGTCAGAGAGTAAATTTGAGCATTGGAAACTTATCAAATATTTATGAGGGACAATACACATGATCTAGGAATAATATATCCCACACTATAGATTATGTATTGGTAGAGAAAGAGGGAATGAATAAAGTACAGAAAATTAAGGTGCTTGATAATGAAGAGAGAGTAAGTAATAGTGATCATAATTTCTTTGTAATTGAAATGGTTAGTATGTAATGGAAAATAGAAATAAAAGTCGAAACAATAGTGAAAGATGTGGATGGAGAGTGAATGATAAGAATAAGTTAGAAGAGTTTGAAATACAAGTTGAAGAAACCATGAAAGAGTTGGTTGGAAATGAGTATGAGGAATGGTGTGATGAAATAGAAAAAGTGGCAAATAGGGTTTTAGGTGAGAATATTCAGAAGAATAAAAGTAATAGAAAAATGTGAGTTAGTAAAAGTGTAAAAGAGAGGAAAAAAGCATGCAGAGAATATAAATGTGCTATTAAGAACGAAGAAAGTAAAAAAGATATTAATGCTAAATGGGAAAAGTACTTAGAAAAGAAGAAGTTAGCTAAAATAGATAATTATAGAGAGAGAATGAAACTAAATAGTAAATTATTGGATGATATTAATAAAAGTGGAAGAGATGGGAGTAAAAAATTTTGGAATTACATTAAAAGGAGAAATTTATGGGGGAGAGAAATAGTATTACTGGATGAGGAGGAGGGAATAGAGTGTAGCTCTAGAGAAGAATTAGAGAGAATATTGAATAGTTATATAATGGATATAGAAAAGATATTAGATGTGAAGGACAGAGGGATAGAAAATATGAAAGCATATAGTAATGGGAATATTAGGTTTACAGAAAATGAACTGAATGAGGCAGGGAAGAAATTGAGAAGTGGTAAAGTAAGAGGGTTAGATGGATGGGCAGCAGAGATAGTAATGAAGTTAGGGTGTAGGGCAAAAGTAAAGTTACTATCATGTTTTAATAAGGTGGCACAGAAGAGAGTTTTTTCGGGTAGCTGGAGTAATACAAGAGTAAGATTATTATTTAAAGGAAAAGGTAAGGATCATAGAAAGTTAAATAATTATAGATCAATAGTGGTAACATCAGTTTTATATAAAGTTTTTTCATATATAGTGGCTGGAAGAATTGCAAAGTGGATGGAAGAAAATAATATAGTGGGGGAAATGCAAGGAGGCTTTAGGTCAGATAGGCATATAGGAGATACTTTATTTGTAGTTGCACAACTTATAGATATGAGTAGAAATTCAGATAGACAGTTATATATGAGTTTTATAGATATAGAGAAGGCATATGATAGAGTGAATAGAAGTAGATTATGGATAAGTTTAGCAAATCTGGGAATGGATGAAGCTTTAGTGGGTGTTAATTGAGAAATTATATGAAAATAATTACTATACATATCAATTAGGGGATATAGAATCAGTTAAAGTTAAAAATGGGGTGGGACTGAGGCAAGGATGCCCTATGTCACCTATTTTGTTTGTGTTGTATTTGAGTGAAATGGAGAGAGCAATAGAAAGTCTTGGAAGAGGGATAGAGATACCGTTAATAGGTGGCAAGAGAGTATATACATTGTCGGGTCTTTTTTTTGCGGATGATGTCTTTTTGTGTGCAGAAAGAGGAGAAGATATGGAAGTTATGCTGAGGACATGCACAAGGGTGGGTAAAGATATGGGGATTAAATTTAGTGAAGAAAAATAAAATATAATGATGGTGAATACTGGGGAAAGAGAAGACAAAGATTTCTTATTGGGGGATTTAAAGTTAAGTGTGGTGAATAGATATAGTTATTTGGGAATCATCTTGAGTAATAAGAAAAATTGCTTGGATGAATGGGAGAAAAAATTGATAAATGAAGCAAAGAAAAGAAAGGGATTGATAAAGAAATTAACAGTGTTTTCATATAATAAATATGATGTAGCTAGAATTGTATGGAAGGGAGTGGCAGTAGCAGGATTAGATACGGCAATGATGTGTTATGTGTTAGTAAAGGGGTATTAGATTGCTTAGAAAAAGTACAAAGGGAAGTAGGAAGACATGCATTAGATGCTGAAGTGTGGACAGCAAAGGAGGCAATTCAAGGAGAAATGGGATGGTCAAGTATTTATATGAGGGATGCAAAAAGCAAATTGAAAATGTTCGGTAGATTGCAGTTTATGGATAATAAAAGAATAGCCAAAATAGTATTTAATTGGGTTACAAGTAAAGGGCAGGCAACAAGATGGGTGAGAAAGGTAATGCGCTATGCAGAAGATTTGGATAAAGAAGTTATGTCAGTATACTTGTACCAAAGGTGGGATGATTGTGTTAGGAGGATTGTCGAGTGTTATAGTGGTAAGGAGTGGGATAGAAGAATAGATGCATTAATAAAGAATAGGGATTTGGAGAGATGGAGAACTAGTATGGAGAGTAAAACAAGTTTAAATATATATAGAAGTAAACAGAACATTGGGTGCGAGTTAATTTATGATAATAGTAAGGAAAGTAGTTTATTGTTTAAGGCTCGAACGGGATCTTTAGCAACAAGGGAATATACACGTAAATGGAAAAATATGGGTGATTTAGTCTGCAAGTTGTGTAAGGAAGGCATAGAAAATATTAGGCATCTGTTACTTCAATGTAAATGCTTGGAAGCAGAAAGGGTACAAACAATAAAGTTATGGAAGATTAAATATGAACAAAGTGATTATACAGAAAGTGAGTTACTGGTTTTTATGCTAGGTTTGGGAAAATAGAAGGGGGATTTAGATATGAAAGTCATGGAATTGACAAAGATTATGTTGTGGAAATGGGATGGAACAGATTATGGGAAAACTTAGGGTGGACAATGGAAAAGGAAGGTAAAATGGCTAATAGGTTTCTCTGAGCATAGCTGCTAAGTGATTCCTGACTCAGTTTAAAGAGATGTCACAATGCATCACATAACATCACACCACTATGAATCACAAATTAATCAGATATGATATTTATGTTTGTTACATTATTCCATAAGTATTTTATAGCCTTTTTTTTGTTTTATTATTATTATTTTATTAATTTATAATTTTTCATTATTTTATATCAAATATTTTATATTAAATATTTTACTTCTAATTTATCACTTAACATTAGAATTTTAATCTTTTTAATCCATACAGTGAGGCTTTTTAACATAGCTGCCTTGGAGAAAAACAATTATCACATTCTTATGAAAAATATCAAATTATGGAATCATTTTCAAATAAAAACTTTAACAACTTTGTATTATGCTGATTTTAAAGTAAATACATATATCAAACAATACATTATTTAAATTTAGTCAATTTTATAATTATTATAAACTATTTTAACTATAGTTTTATTATTATTTGTAATTCTTATCAGAAATGCAAATTGATAAAAATTAAAAGTACATTTATATAGCAATATGTCACTGTTAAAATATAGAAATACATAAATCAATAACAATCCATAAAATAAAATATAAGTCCATATAATATAAATTAATTGTCAACACAAATATAATAAAAATGTAATATATATAAATTAATAATATATATATAAATTTGACTATCAAAATAATAAACAGATATTTCAAAAGTATAAGATAAAATCTTAAGCAAATGCTATATAAACTATATATATAAATATCTACAGTAATATACAATCAAATATACGTTCAATTTATAATCTATTATGTAAAATTACATTTGATGTTTATACATATACTTTATAACATGATTACATATATATATTTAAAATTTTATTTTGGAAATATAGTCGAATATATATTAATTTATAGATCTATATATTACATTTGTAATGCATTTATATCAATGTAATAAATTAAAAGATTTATTAGCACAGTTTCAAATTGTAATTTTAAACAGAAAAGTAATCAACCCTTTGCACATGCACTTTACTGTTATATTCAATCACTATTATTTTTGTTGAGTGTTAGGAAACTCAATCAAGACACAAAATAGTGTCTGAAAAATGAGTGACCATTTTATCTTTTATACCTAAATTCAGTTATATAGGCCAATCTTAAGATATCTTGGAATAAGAGCATGAAGATTTTATATTATTCACTTTACCATTTTCTTTTTTATGTGTATTAACATTTTTGAAATTTTATCATTTACTGCATGTTAACATTAAGAGATGTTAGAATCAGTATAATAAACCAAGAGATTTACTAACAGTTTTAAACTAATTTTAAATAGAAGTTGATCAACTCTTTACACATGTGTTGTACTGTTATATTCAATCAAAGTTGTTATTGTTAAATATTAGGAAACTTGATCCAAGGACAAGATAGAATCTTTGAAAAGATAAGAGCAGCCATTTTATATTTTGTACCTAAATTCAATTATTGTGCATATTAAAGAAAATGGAAGTGAATAATATAAAATCTTCATGCTCTTATTCAAATTATGCTGGTCTATATAATTGAATTTAGATACAAAACATAAGATGGCCGTTATCTTTTCAAAGACTATTTTATTGACTGCTAATATTATTAATGTTTGCCATCAACTGCTGTTTTTCAATATTTTTATACTGAATTTGGTGAATTACAATTTATGTTTTATGGATTTATAAAGAAACTATTATCTTTTGATGTACTATATAATAATTCACTATATATTTTATCTGATTATGTATAATTTCCTATCACTTAAATATTATTAAATATATTTTTCCATCTAATCATGTAACTTTTACTTGAATTATGTCTATGGATTTTAAATTCATTTTTTTTGTATATGATATTTATATTGATTAAATTTCTGGTTATTATCATCATAGTTTATGTCCAAGCTTACCTAAATCTTTATGATCTTTGATTCTCTTCTTATAGTATATTATATTGTTTAGATCTAAAAATTAGGAAATTTCAGAAAATTATGTATTTTAACTTGTTCAATGCAGAAATTGTCTCAGATTGCCTACTCTATCTCCTTTCAAAGCATAATATTGCATTTCAGTTTTCAGAAAAACTATTAAAAAATACAAAATCATGTTATATATTATTTGATTTTGTATTAAATTAGCTTTCACAATACATATATCAGTTTTCAATAGGTTGAAAACTGACAAGTTTATGAAAATTTTAAATTATTTATTATATTAAGATTTTTTTTTTTTTATTTCAGCTTATACAAATAAAAAAAGTTACAACTTTTAAAAAGAATTCAAAATGCTTTTGAAATATTTTTATTATTCTAAATACATTTAAATTTTATTATAATTATAATAGAAATATTACAAAATATTTATAGTTCAATTTTCAGGAATTATTTTTAGTAAGGTAGGTCACATACTTTCATAATCTGGTCTACTCTTCCTTTTTTTTTGAAAATCTTCAATGAAAAAAAATCTTCAATTCAAATTTGTGGGACATTATTCAAGTTACAAGATTAACTACATAGACAATCATGTGAGAATATATTACTAGGACAAATTGCAAGGTATTTGAATGGAATTGTTCTGTGAAGTATTATATTCCTAAACATTACATATTTAATCAACAGTAAAAACCATTTGCATGCAATTAAAATTATTAGTAATTGGCAAGGGTACAGAATTACTTTTCTTTTGATGTACAAAATTTTGAAAAAAAAGTTTATTCCAAAATTTAAAGCTTTTTCATCTTTTCTAAAGATAAAAGAGATTATGATTTTTGAAAACAGATTAAAATACTTTTGAAATTTTAATGATACAAGTATTTTTATATTTTATTACAATTTTGAAACTTTAATGTTATGATATATTTTTTAATTTTTAGGATAAATTATTTTTATAATCATTAATTATAATATATATATATATGTATAATTCATAAAAAATATTCTTTCATATGCATTATATATATTGTACCGGGTTCGATCTGTTGAAGATCACACTTACCCTGCAAGCTTGGCTTAGCTGTGTTTCTCCTTATTATAATACATTTATAATCTTATTTAATTATAAATATTACGTGAACGAACCGGCACGTTCGAGCAAAGTGGAGAATACTATTATTGTTGTCAATAATACCCACGATCAGACCGAGCTATGCAACGTATAACATGGTCATATTTTCAGATCTTGTCCCACCTCGGCTGCTAGATTCAAACCCCTACTATCCAAACACTTTATTTGTTTCGGAGTAAACCCCAGGTGCCAGCTAGTCTAAAACTAACATGTTCGGACAGTAGGCCTATAATCCAGTGCTCGAAAAATCCCTTAACTAGATCAGTCTATTTTTTAATTCAATAACAAAATATGGTTTCAATTAGTGGTGAAAAGAATTGACCGACAAATAAAGCTTTAAGTTTAAAGACAATTTATTTTAATTAACATTTATTAAACTAATTTTAAATATTTTATAAATCTTATTTACTAATATAACACACGCACATTTATAATTTACACTATAATATCTTAGGAGAAAGCATTAAATAACATTTGAAATTTAAAATACAATGAAATCCATATACTAGCACATGAATACACATAACCTTTTAAACACACATATTAATAGTTCGTCTATGTATGCAATATAGTTCTTAAACTTGACTCTTGAGGTTTTACGAATGCGATGGCTACTTTAGAAATAAGAAAATGTTATTACTTAGGATTTTGAGTGTGAATATGTCTTGCTGTTTGCTGCTTCTAGTGAAGTATTTCTAACTGGTTAGATTTGAAGTTTTCTTGTGGAGATTTGATGCTGATTATTCCGAGGCATTTTCTTTAAGACAATTAGATATTGAGCGGCTTCAGATTGTTACTCAGGCATCACTTATTAGGTAGATTGGCTGTTTTTATCGAACTTCAGGCTGGAGAAAGTCGTATGTTTCCGAGGGTTTAACACTGCATTCTTGATTCTGGATATATAATAAGCTGACTGATATAACTCACTGATAAATTGTACTGAACTGTTATCTCAAACGCAATTCACTGCAACTTTAACGCAACTAACCTGACTAACTGTCCAATAAAAATTTGTCTATTTATACTTATGACGTGTTGTCATTTTGATATCCTCCAGCAATATCTGTTGTCAAAATTCCTTTGATAATCTTTTAATTACGTGTTTTTGAAGATATCGTTTAATTAGTAGCCATGCAAACATGTTGTTTTTATATTTTTATTAGTAGCCACCGCTGAGTGTTTTTTAATTTTTTAACTTTCATTTATTTTTCAATATAATTTTAACACGCACATATACACACATTTGTCATTTTTTTGTTTACTCTCGCACATATATATTTTATTAATAAGCTTACACTTACGCACATGTATAATTTAAGATCAATTCATAATTTAGTTTTTAAGATTACTTTTTTTCTTTAACTCGAATGAAAAGAGATTCATATTTTTAAACTTTACGTTACATTTTAACTAATAATAATAAGAAAAACTCTACTTCTTTTTTTTAAACCTTTAGACTTTTAATCTTACATTTTCTTTGATGAAAGATTTTTATTTTAATAATTTTTTTAAACAAAATTATTATATGCCAACACAATGTTGGTATAATATATATACATAAATTGATATGTTTGCTGCTTTGAATATTTTTACATAAATTTATGGGGCAAATATAAAACAATTATATAGTAATGGTCAGGGTCATTGGAATAATGGATATGAGATATAATATGAGACTATACTTTGCATACATTAATATGCATGTACAGTAAGAAAATGATATTAACTAGCCAAATCAAAGATTACATGAGTTACTCCTGGATGAAATGGAATATGGAATTTCTATCCAGACCTGATAATTTTCATACAAATAATTAAAACTACACATTATTTAAATAAATAAATAAAATAAAAAATAAGCAAAATAATTTATTTACAAATTCAATTTTCAGTTCAATTGCTTCAATTCTATACTGAAGCAAATAGGTATTCTCCATTAAGAAATGTTTACAAACTATATGTCCAATAAACTGTTATTAATACTCCTTTAAATTATATTTTTCCAATTTAAATAATATATATATATGTTGATGCCTATTTAGTTTTAAATAACTAGCAATATTATTTCTTTAATAGTCTCATCTCTAAATTATCTTTTAGTTGATGTTTTATAAGTATATGTGGAAAAACATATCACACAAGTAATAACATTCATATATTATTAAATCCAAGATTTATTTCTGTTCATCTTTAAAATGTTAACTTCAAAAGTTTCTGGCTTCAATTGCAACAAAGTTCCATTTTTAAAATTTCTTTGTATTTATTTCAAATTTGTGGGGAAAAGGTATGGACTATGCATGCATGAATTACATCATTACTTTATGTTTTATTATGATATATGCCTTGTTTTTTTATCACAAAATTTAAATTTTTTATGAATTTTTATTTAAACAGTATCATTTAATTTTTTTCCTCCCTCAGTTTAATTGTTTTATGAAGAAAAGACTGCATTAAATTTTTGGATAGAAAAATAATAGATTCTGACGTAAATCAAATTTCTAGGTCCTTAGATTCCAAAGATCTTTATCATGTAGCAATTTATTTACAAAATACACTTTTGGAAGATAAATCAATTTTTTTAGCAGTAAAAAAAATGAAAGGATAGGCACCCTGTATTTATTGATGCTGCCATGACAACTGAAAGTGCCACCGAACATAATGGAAAAAGCAAGTGAGTGTAGGGCTTTATATAAATCAGATCTGAAGTTTCTCTTAATACATAGGATTAGTAAATTTATATATTTTTTATTTACTTTTCATTTATACACCCTTTTAATAAAATTATTAGCAAGACTAATAAATATGCTAATTAAAAAAGGTGTGGAATTGAAAACATTATCAAATTGTGAATTGTTTATTTTTGCTAGGATAACAAATTTCTTGTAAAACCCATATAGTTCAGTTGGGGAAATTTGGTATTCATATTCTGGTATAAGTCTGAGACGCAGCCTTATTTTGTAGGCATAATGATCTGCATTAGGTTTCATAATTTAATATCATGCCTGCATTTCAATTAATGAAAAAATGCTAGACAACAAAAGTAAAGACTTTGACCGAATATATAAAATTAGGCCTATATATTATAGTTATGGGTATGCTAGACAACAAAAGTGAAGACTTTGACCGAATATATAAAATTAGGCATATATATTATAGTTATGGGTGAATTTTGTTTAGCTTATTTAGAAGTTAATATATTGACAGAAATTTTTATCTTTAAGAAAAAATATATATGAAGTGATTATAAAAGCCTTCCTTATAAATGAATATTAGATATATCTGTTGTGAACAATTTTATTTTAAAATTTATATTGTAGCTATGATTTATTTTCTTTGCACCAGAATAAAAAAATCTATAATATTCATATTTATCTTATTAAACACATTTTTAAATTATTAAAGTACATTTTAAACATATTATATATGAGTGAAAATTTTTATATAAATAGCCATAAGTTAACAAATGCATATATTTTAAAATAGAATTCAAAGATTTACTTTAGAGATAATAAATTAGTTGTATTGAAATAATGATAACAAAAGGATGTTTATTTCACTTTATTAACATTTTAAACTTTGTTTTAAAGTAGATTTTGTTTAAAAAAATAAATGAATAGTTCAGAAATTATGATGTATATTTATTTCTTTATAAAGTAATGTAAATTATTTAAAGGAAATTATTTATTTTTTAGAATTTTTAAACACTTATTATTATGGAAAATCTTTAGAATGATTGTTTGAGCTGAGAACATAACACAGTTTTAAACAGAGGATTATGACCCAAAAAAATGTATATCAGATTGTCCATTGATTGATATCTTGCCAATCTTTATTTATAGTTAAATAATAATAATTATATGATTGTTTTATATTGGATGTAAGCATATTGGAGCTCATAAGTTAAATTCAATCTAATTAAATGAATTTTCTCCCATATGAATACATATTAACCTAAAATATGGATGTATATTTTATTTTTTATACATTGGATTTATCCCTAAGTATCATATAATATAAGGTGTGTAAATATTGTAAATAAATTTTGTTGAATTATATATTATTTTAAGTTTAATTGTTCCTTTCTCTCTTATTTCAAATCTACTTAAATATAGCTATACATACACACATCATGTGATGCATTGCCATATTTTTCTTTTGAGCTAAGGAAGGCGTTGAATCTGACCTGTAGATGGTACCTAATCTGCAGGATGGCAGATAAGTTTTAAATAACTAAATAGCATCTATAATGGCAAGGGATAGATCCTCTCCATACTTAGACATGTTTGAGGGGAATGATGAACAGTAAAACCATCATTAGTTAGGGTGTTAAGTTTAAAAAGTCTGTTGTTATTTCTAACACCTATTATATCCAGGGTTTAAATCCTCATACATTCTTACAAAGAATATATATATATCTAAAAAGAAAAGGTATTCTAATAGTGAATAAGAACAAATTAACTTTGCCATAATGATGAGACTAAGTGTTGGAAATGCATTTGGCTAATAACTAGATATTGAAAATTTATTTAATTTACATTAGAAGCATAAACTAGATATTTGATATTACATTCTTGTGTAGCCATTATAACAATCATACTCTGATAAAAAAAAAAAATCTCAACTGATTGGAAAAAGAGAGAAAAAGAAATAGCTTAGTCAATAGAATTTGTTAAAAATTTTGAGTAGAGGTATTACCAATGTTTACATTGGTTAGAAAAATAAATATATCGTAATAAAATATTATAACATGTAATACAACACAAACATTCAGTAAACAATATTTGTCAGTATATATATGCATTTATTTTGTAATTTAATTAAAATTAACGTTGAGAACTTTAGACGTAAGCTAGTAAATTAATAAAGAGAAAATAAACCTACTGTTAAATTTTAATAAGTAACAGATTATTTAATAGAGTAAACAGGAAATTATTTAATTTTTTTTTAAATATAAAGATAAATAAATCAAAAACGGAATATAAAATTTTTGTGACAAAGTTTTTTAAAAAAAAAAAATCAAATAGTTTTCATGATCTAAAATGCTAAAAGTTTTAGTAATTTTGTGTGCATGTTTTAAAAGAGTTCTGTAATAATTGAATATGAATTCATATATACAAAGGTAATGACAGAATATTTTCTCTATAATCATATTATTATTACTTTAATAGTATTACTAAGTAATAAGTCAAGTATTATTATTTTAGAAGAAAGTGTTGGTCTTCTTACTTCATTAGAATACTTATTCATTATTATTATTATCAGTCTTATATGTTTGATTGTCAGTACGCTAGAACTATTTCAATTGCTATGGTTTTCTAGATAACAAAATCTCTTACTCCATCATATAGTTATTGGGATCGCTTTCTTTTCTAGATGTTTTAATTGCAAGAAAATGTGATGAAACATTATCAATATCAGTTTACAGAAAATCCACCCATACAAACAGATATCTCAATTTTAATTCTCATCATCATCCTGCACAAATTTTTCTGCAGCAAAAAATCTTTTGACTAGAGCTTGTAATTTATCTGATAAAGAATATCTTATTCAAGAAATAGAACTTACAAAAAATATTCTACTTTCTAATAATTATAATTAAAACATCATATGTAAGGCTTTACATAATATTAATACTAAAAAGAAAAAAGAGGATAGAATTGATAATTCCTCTTTTAATAGAGTAATTTTACCTTACATTAAAGGAATTACTGATAAAACCAGTAGAAGACTATCTTGTTTTAATATAAAGATTACTTTTTTCTACTGGCAAAAAGTTGGTGATTTTTTATATAAATCTAGACGGAATATTTTCGGAACACCAAGGAGTTTATGAAATTCCATGTTTGCAGTGTTCAAGAAGCTATGTGGGTCAGTCTAATAGATGAATAAATGTCAGAATTAAGGAACATAGAAATGCTTTTAATCAAAAAATTAGCACATCAGTTTTTACTTCCCATTTTTTAGAAATTGGTCATAAATCTAATTTGGACAATACAAAAATACTTGCTAATTTGGAAAGATATGATTTAAGAACCATGAGAGAGTCACTTGAAATATTAAAGAGACCTACTGGTTTAAATAGGGCTGACGAAGCACAATGTATTCCAGCTATGTGGAAACCTCTCATTTTATCTAATATTAACTTGAAATTAATAGGTGAAAAAACTGAGGGAAATAAACATTTTGATAAGCCTCATATTGTGAATGCTGAACTACTTCAAGTTGAATCTCACTTCTCATCTTGCACTGAGTCACGTTATTGTTTGAGATCTAATGATTGTTCTTTCAAAAGTTAATCTTGATAATGGTGGTTGCTAGTCCGTCGAAATATCAGATTGTAATGCAAAATAATACACGGTTTTTACCCAAAATTATTATTTTATCTATATATATATAGTGATTAGAGAATGTTTAACTTGAAAAGATTTCCCAATTTATTTTAGCAATTGATGAATAAAATAGTTGAAAGATGTGTTTATAAAATGAAATTTAAAATAAAGTTAGAGAGAAGCAATGCGATTAATTTATGATTATATGTGTGAATTTTTAGATCACCATAAATAAATATAATATTTGGTTATTTATATCCAAGTCAGATATTTAAGTCAAGATAAATTTGAATTTACAATAGATGTCACATTTATTTTAAGAAATAGATAAATCTGTGCAATAAGACACAAATTAATGAATTTATAAATTGCTTGAGCATGTTATTTGGGGTTTCCCTCTTTTCTTCCATAGCGTAAGCTTGTGGTTAAACACCTGTAGAGGTCCCTACTATTGCATTTTACATGCATATTCTCGAGGTTATAGCCTCGGTAAATATTACTTATAAAATTTATTGTAATTCATATTTGTAAATATTATTAAAGAATAGCATTGTGTATTAATGGTATTGATGATTGGATCTAATTAAAAGCAATTAGTTAAAAGACGCATTACAGCAATCTCTTCTGTTTGCAAGAATGTTTTTAAAAGATATAACATGTTTAATATAGGCCCATATTCATAAAAATATATTATTTCTAATAATGTAATATGGATCAGTTGTTCCAAAGCAGAATTTAGAAAGAAATCTCCATTGAGTCTTGAAATCTAGATTTCACATTATTGTATAATTTACGAGATAGAATTATTTGTAGAAGTCAAACTAATGTTATTAAATATTATTGCATACTTGTTTTTAATATTATTCTTAAAAGTATTATAGATATATGATAGCTCATGTAAAAATATGTTAGTGGCATATTTTACTTTTTAGAGCAATTGTTTCCATTGCTCTAAATTAAAATATACACATGAATACAACTATACTATTAACTTTCCAAAGACTCATTTTTATTTTTTTTCTATGGCTTGTTTACTTCAGAAATAGTATGGCTTTAAATTGCTAATTTACCTTTATTGTAACTGCTATTAACTTAAGTTTGTTTTAAAAATGTAATTTATGTGAGGCGGTCAGCATGCTATGGACAGTTAGCTAAGATCAAGCATTTTTATTCTATTGTTAACTACAAGAGGTCACTCCTACAGAGTGTTCCAATTAATTATTACTAATAAATTATATTTGCCATGTCAAGTATGCATTTCACATTTGTTTCGTTCCTTAAGTTAGGGGGAAAAGAGGCCAAGATTTGGTGAAGTAAATGTTCTTGAATAAAGAATCATTGCCAACTTCTGTTTGTGCCAGTTTGATAAATAAGCTATAATGGCAGTAGGACATTACTAGGCTGAAGAATGATAATCAAAGTGATCATCACATGACATTGAAATATATTGATAGGAGACGATCAACTGGGTTTTTCTTAGATTGCCAATAATAAAGTATTTATATTTAATTGTATATTGATTTAGTTATTATCTAATAAATAATTTCATCTACCAGGAAGAAACCTATTACTAAGATTATAGTCATATCTTAATATAAGTACATTCTAATTCAGATCCATATCAATCTGATGTTGACAAAGAAATAATCATCATCTAAATATGCCTAAAATGCCTTTGTGAGGAGAGCCAATCATTTAAATATATATATTTGGCATATATAAATATCTATTTGCACTTTTTATTTACAAAGATTTATTAATAAATCAATTATTTTATATAGCGCGATGTTTTTATAAACTGTAATAGTTAAGCAGCATTAAGCTGTTGCACAAAGCGCATGTACAACAGCTTAATGCTGTTTAACTATTAAAGATTTATTAATGTAATTTTATAATATAATAAATTTTTATTCAAGCAAATAAAAACTTTCAGATATACCCATAAACTTATAATAATTCATAAATAGTAAGTTCACCAAGACATAATGAATTTTATCTCTTAATTTATACAATCTATTTTTATCTCCTTTTTTTGGAAAAGTTAATTATTGAAATGCTTGTGAATTGGTTTATCCAACAACATTTAATGATATCACTACATTAGTTTTTTTTTTCTATAAAATAAACAAGTCATCCAAAAATTCAAACTTTGGTGCTAAGAATTATAAATATTTAAACTTCTTAATAAAAATCAATTTCATAGCTCTTCCAATTAATAGTTTTATGTTATAGAATAACATGCAGATATATTACCTTTTTAGATTATTTCTTTTCAGATTGCCTTTCAGATATACTAACGCCTTATTTCTTTTATCATTGACATATTTACTTCCTTTTAACTTTAATAGATAATGTAAATCTGTAGTTTCTACATTATGGTTTTTCACATGTAACTTTTGCTTTAAACTTTCATTTTGAAAGCTGTCATCCCTTTTTAATAAAAAATTGAATGTTATCAAAATTAAAAATTATCCATAATTTTATCTTGTAATGTAGTATAATTTAAAATAAAAATTGAAAGCTTTTTACTTAATATTTACATTATCTAATCTATTTTACAATTAGCAAACTTTTCAAGATGGCTTCTCTCTGATCTCATTCTATGATATAATGCAAAATGGCTTCTTAAATGAAGTCAAAAGTTTCTATGCATAGGTTGATGCTCAAAAATCCTATTTGCTAAGTTAAATTTTTTCTCCATCCCAGAATCTTTACATAACAAAATAAACTCATCTACTTTTTACTCCTTATTATCCAATTATTTTTCTAGTCCAAATTTATTATTATTTTTTTTTCATATTTTAATAGAAGCTGTTTCGATAATTCCACTATCATATCCTAAATTTCTTAATTTTGTTTTAAAAGATCTAAAAAAAAATTATAAAATATTTACTTTTTTTTATTCTTTGTAATTTTAAATTTCTTCCATTCTCCACACAGTTTACTTTGATTCACTTTCAATGTTTTACATTTCAAAAATAAATGTTCAATATTCTCCAATCTCCACATAAACTACATATATATTTCAAATTCTTGTTTCATTTTTGCGCTTTTTCGTTGGTATTTAAAATGTTTGCCTTTGTATAAAATAACAATAAACTACTTTTAGTATTATTTATTATACATCTTTTAATTAGAGGGCTTTGAACTCAGGATTTTCCAATCTATTCATCCTCCACTTCATCTCAAACAACCAATATATATGATCACATAAATGTGAAAAAGATTATGATTCCTAATATACATATTTTATGCAGAACCAGCACTCATCAGTTGGGCCAGATCATAACCTCCCACACTTATATACAATCAGTGCTCATTTTATATTAAGATAGCAATTTCTCAAACTTTACTGGACAGGCTTCAATCTTCTTACCTTTTCAACTATTCAATCATCCATTTCATTGAAAAACCAATGATGTAATGCTCAAAGCTCATATTGGATTTGATATTGTAGTCATCATAAACATTTTAAATTTACTTTTTTTAGTAAACCCAAACTATTTTTCTGGATTATTGTAATATTATTTAAGTGTTATGTACATTTAGAAGAAAAGATAGACTTTTATATAACTTAAACTTTAATTTTATTCATGCTGCGCATGCTTTTGACAAGGATGTGTCATGATCATAGCAACGTAAGTTTATTTAGTGTTCATGGCATGAATACTAAAGCATGCTCAGCATGAATAAAATTAAAGTTTAAGTTATATAAAATTACTTTTTTTGCTAAATATACATAACTTTTAAATAATATTAATATATATATCCTTTAATATTTTATATAATTTTTATTCTTATGTAACTCCAGACTTTTATTCATATTCGTTTTACATAACTTAATTCTTTTTTCCTAACTAAATTCTTTATACTTTTTCCTATCCCATGTAATGATGAATATGCATATTCCATCTTATTTCTTATTTAAATATATATAAATAACTATTTAAATATATATAAATAACTATTTATCTGTTAACTTTGCATATTGTAAATCTATTCTTGCCAACATGTTTGTTGTCCTTTCCACACAAACATTATTTCTAATCTATTTTCATTCATATATTGAAACCTAAATATTTTAAATTTACTTTTGACATCTTTGATTAAAAGCAAAATCATCCTTCTTTTCCTTTGAATAGCCATTTTTTAAGTATTTTATGTAAAAAATTTCTGAGTTTTCTGGCAAATACAAAGACATCATTTCCAAATGTTTAAGCAGATACTGTAATTTCTTATTAAATAATTCTTCCTATCTCATAATTATTATATGAGAATCATGCCAAATTTTTAATCAATCCCATTCAATTCCCCCCCTCCCTCTCCCCTTAATTCTAATTCCTAATGATGTGTATTCTGTGTAATTCCTATTTATCTGACAAATTACCTAAGTATATATTTTCATATTTCTTTCTGCCTTACCACACTTCTGTAATAATAATTCCATATTTTTGTTTCCAACCATAAGAATCCTTATCTCTATCCCTAATCTATGTATCTCAGCTTTCAATTTTTTTAGAAGTAAAATAAATAATAAAGTTAATAATGGATATCCCTATTTCAATCCAATTCTCACATTTAACTTTAGTTGATTTTATGTTCTCTAATTGGTACATTTAATTAAATCTATTACAATATTTTCAATACTTCTCCACAATCTATTTTTATTCACCCTATTATAAACTTTTTCTGTATCTAAAAATGCTTTAGTGAATAGTTTGTTTTTCTTATAAAGTATTTCATTCAACTAGAAAAGCACCAAATTAATTATTCTCTATTTTTCTTCCTGAACAAAATTCATTTTAAATCTTCCCCAAAATTTCACTCTCTTCCATCCAAGTCCTAATCTTATTCATTAAGGTAAAAATATAAATAATTATAAGCTGTAGAAATTATTGCTACTGGTCTATAGTTAAATAACATAATAAAATCTTTTCACTTTTCCTTATTTAAGAGTCTAATTCTTACACCCTTCCACTCCTGTTGGAATTGTATTATTAACTATAATTACCATATAATACTAAATCATCCATGTACTTTACTACTGTTACACAATGCTTTATTTACCACTCTCTTTTACAATTTACAGTTTCGATTGCCCCATGCATGGATGATTTAGTATTATATGGTATACATTTGACAATGCAATAAGAAAGAGTAATTAACTATAATTATGATGTCTTGCATTGGTGGTCGAGAGATCAGCGCGACTGCCTTACAAGCAGTTGCCCGGGTTGCGGGTTCGCGTCCCGGCCATTGCTATGATACTGGAAAAAAAAAAAACTATAATTATGATTTTATTAAAACTTTTTTTTAAAACAAAGTCTTGAATATTTTCACATACTCTTATTACCATTTTAGCCGCTTGTTTTTTTTTTTTCCAATCTATATTTGTCATGCTATCCATGTTCTTATAAAATAAGCTTCCTAATTAATTATATTCACTTATCAACTCTCCTTCACCCAAAGTTTTTATTACAAAATTGTTAAATATTTTTTTAAGTTCTTCTCTATTTTCACATTCTCTGCATTTAATTATATAATATCCTTTTCTTTCTTATTTGAATTCTTTATATAGTTCCAAAATTTTTCACAAACCTCCTTTTCTTGTTAATTTCCTCCATTAATTTTATTAAATTCATTCCATTTCTTTCAAAAATCTATTTTATTTATTAAGTAATCAGTCTATCTAACCTTCATTTTCATTCAGTTGCTTCTTAAACACTTTGTAAACTCTACATGCCTTCCTCAGTTTTTTTTAAAATTAATCCTGTTGTTTCTAATTCATTAATTTAAAGCATCACTCTGGCAATTTTTCTAATTATACTCAGTAAATAAATTTATTTGTAGTCTGTCTTTTCTATACACCTCACTCTCTTCTCCCTTTTCTCCTTATTTATTTCATATTATCACATAAATAATTTATCTCCTTATTTATATGTTTATATGTGATTTTTTCTTTTAAGTAGTCAATAAGAATCTTTATATTTAAAATATACAATATTATTAATCCATTTTTCCATTAGTTTATTATTTTCTCTTATTTTATTCACTACTATTTAATTCTATTTTTATTCTATACCTTGATACATCTTGTTTCTATTAAATGATGTAATAATCTCTTTCTTATTTAATTTTGATTTATATATAGCCTCTGTTATTTTATTATATATTATTTTCAAAAGCTTTTTAAGTATACTAAAGCTCAAAATTTACTTAATATGTGCATTATCCTTATTTATTTTGACATTACTAAAGATATCTGGATGTTTAAATGCTATGGATTATAAAAACATTTATATTTTTAGATGCTGTAATATATTTTCTTTCATATAATTTAATAAAATGTTATATTTGCTTTACAGAGATAAATTAAATGATTGATTGGTTAAGAAATATGAAAAGAAATGGGGATGATTGAATATTCAGAATATGAATAAAAAAGATCAATATCTATATAATAATTATGAAGATGTGAAATGTTTTTGAAGTATGATAATATTCATAAATAAAAAGTCTGAAAGAAAGAATGAATTAATAAAATATATCTAATTCTGTTCTGTACTTATTAAGGAACAGATACCGTTTCTGGAAAAAGGATCAACATATATTCCATTTGTAGATAAGGTTGTAGATCAGGAGTTTCCAATCATGCGATTGAAGCATAAATGTACTCGCAGTCTGATTTGTGTGTGCCTGCAATTATTTGATAATCACAGAAAAGATTTCATTTAAATTTCATTTTAACCAGTTACCTGAAACCAAGAAAGCTGATAACAATGGGAATAATGAAAAAAGGAGGGCATCACCAATATCATTAATGCAGTTGTAATATTTTTAAAGCTAACAGCAATATAAATCGACTGTTGGTAATTTAATAACATAATATGGAAAATAAAATCAACTCTAACACATAATGGATGCAGGCCATTTCTATGCTAATAAGAGTTTATGCTGCAGCCATGAGTTATCTTTGACTCTGTGTGAACTTCTGCAAGCTTTGCTTTGACTGTATTCTCAGTGGTCATGTGTAATGTTAATTGTGCTATGCTGTAGATAAATAATTATACTCATATTCCATTTATGGATAAGAATGTAGATAAAAACAATTCTTAGTTTGAAATTGGCAGACATTAGAAAAGAATTAAAAGCAATATACAAGTGAAGATTAATGATGACACATTGACTTAAAAAAAAAAAAGGAATACAATAATAAAGAATAGAAAAAAAAGAATGCAATAAAATAAATTATGAATGAAAGTAAAGAATTAATATGTAAAACAAAGGCATAAGGTTTGAGTTTTTGGAAATAATAAGATTGTGGTATAGTTCAAGCAAAAACTTGCACTTGAGGATGTGCATGGAAGCCTGATATAAATGTGCAAATAGAAAGCATATATGAAAAATGTAACTGTTCCAAATAATGTTAACAACTCCTTCAAATATTATTAAATGTAGCAGCTATAACTGAACTATGAAGTCCAATTTACATGGGCCACGCTAGATCTTATGTGGGCCATTTAGATTCATCCTTGAGAAAAATAGAATACAAAATTATCAAAACACACATTTTGATTCTCAAAATTAATAAGATCTTTTGCATATCATGGATAGTTTAACATCCTCATCTCAGAAAATGGTACAAAATTTACTTCCTCCAGGTTTGAAAAGATTTTAAAACAATGTGAAGTGAGATATGTTCTGATATTTCTGTATAATCTGAATCAAATTATCTAGAAGAAAAAATTGTGTAACAATTAAAGTAAATATTACAAGGAATTGAACTTCTAACATATGCAACAAAAACTAAAATGTTATTTTTTTTCAATATAATATACATCATAAATTGCATGGGGGTAATATTTAGCCAAGATGATGTTTGGAAGGAAACTCAAATATAAATACATTGATGCTTTTACCTGATTAAACCAAGTCAAAAATTTGAAAGGCTCGGAGAATGGTGAGAGTTGGATAAGAAACATGTTTAAAAAAATATTGGATAGATGGAGAAATTTTCAAACTTCTTTCTAATGAAGAAGTTCAAACAGATATCATTAGTATTTAGCATATAAAATATAAAAATACCAAAAATAGACATTAGAGTATCTAGTCTTTGAAATCAGTGCTGATAGTGATGAATGAACAGCAAATTAATTGTGAGGAACCACTTCACTATAATTGCAAAACCCAAAGAAACAGGAAAATGCCCTTTCAAAAATTACATTTAACTTCAGAAAATGTATGTTTTTGTGGTGGGGGAAGTTGTGATATATATATATTCTGTAAAATAAATATATATATTCTGTAAGTAAGTTGTTAGGATATATATTCATAAATAACTTGATAAGATTAGGGAAAAAATAGATTAGTCACTAATTATGATTAGTAAATAAAGAAATAATAACTTAAGCTCTGAAATGGAAAGAAGTGCTTCATGAGGAATGTGAAGAACATGAAAGAGAAGAGAAAAATGATAATCTGTAGATTTTACTTTTGAAGATTTCAGTGCTGATAATCAAGCACAAAACTTCAAGAACAGAAGATGTCGTTCTAACAAGAGTGCAGTATGACATAGAATCCCAATCACCTTTTACTATTCTTAGTGTATCAAACCAAATCTAGAGACTTCATACACACTTCAAGTCTTTATTATATTATTATTTATAAATGTTAGGAATGCAAATACTGTGAATATTATACTAATTTTTCATAATGTATATTTCATTTGTAAATAGTTCTTTACTGTAAGTTTAATGTTTTATACGTAGAAGGAGTATAGCAAAACAGAGCAATTATATATACATGTAGATCTGGTTTTATTTCTATATTTTTAAAATAATGTTATTTTTACAATTGTATTTATGTCTTATTGATAAAAATATCATAGTGCAATCTTTCATTTCATTAATGTAATTTATATATTTTATAAATGAATATATCTTTAAAAAATATTATTATAGGCAACATCATTGTAACTGCACAGTTTTAGATTTTTTTCATAAATATTTATATATTGATATATAATAATTTTTTATAGACAATTTAAATTGATTAAAGATATAAAATAATATTAATAAAATTGTATATTAAATTCTCTATCCAAGAGCAAGTTGAGGGAAGTTAATCAATTGTAGTTTTTCTATTTCTTATCATACTATTTCTGACACTTGAAATTATTTTTAGAAATAATGAAATAAACAAATTTTAGTAAATTAAGACATTTATTTTGGAATATATTAATTTATATATATATAATTTTTGTTACAGAGAATATGTGCAACATGTTCTAAGCAATTTTGCAGAAACTGCATGGTAAAAAAGTTTTTGAATCTTCGAAATAATTGTCAATATAACTGTATAAAGTGTAACATTATGGAATCTGATTTTTTAAACTGTGAAAGTCTAATGAAATTAAAAGTAAAGGATTTACAACAGTATCTCCATTCTAGAAATATATCTACACAATATTGTACAGAAAAGAAGGATTTAGTGGATTTAATCATACGGTATAATGTCAATCGTACAAGTAATATGGTAAGACTTTTGAAAATATTGACTTTATTATTAGTCTTTAATTTTGTGATTAAGATTATTATTATTATTTTTTTGTAGTTAGTTTGTTGTTTCATTTTGATAATAGCTGAAATTTTTTGCAATATCTTATGTGTGTGTGGATTTATATTACATGATACATTATATAAATATAATTTTTATGAAAAATCTAAAATTTTTGATAAACAATGGAAGTAGGCTTATTATTGTCTTGGTGTTAAATTTAAAGCATATAATAATATATTTTGAATATTATGACCATTCTAATATAAACGATTTGAGTTCAATAAGTGATCTTTATTATTTATATGCATTTCTAACTTGATTATTGTATATTTATCAACAGGATGGCTACAAATGCCATAGAATAAATTGGACTAAGTCTATAGTTTCAATGGATTTAATCTGTGATGTGGAGATTATTAAGTATACTAAACAGAATAATGTCATATTATTGTAAGGCTTAACAACCAAAACAAAACTATTAGCTTTAAATATTAATTTACAAAGAAAAAAACAAATATCAACAGTTAAGTCAAATGAATAAATAAAATTTTAAAAATGAAACCTACAAATGATTGTAAAATTATCATATTTTCTTGATTGCAAAGGTAGACTGTTTACTGAACTTTTTGTCATGGCAATAATTTTCATTACTATTTGTTTTTATTTGTAAAAAGTTGAATTTAGTATCCAAGTTTTGTTTATTGTTAATTTGAAGAGTAACTTACAGGGTGAGAAGACAGATAAAGAATATGACTTCATAAACTGAAGTTCTAATTTATAGTTACTTGAATATAGTAAAAAAATAATGTCTTATACTTTTGTGTTTTAAAAAATAATATTACAATTAATTAAATAGGATGTTAGAATAGTGATAAAATAAAATGAAAATAAATTGATTAAATATGGCAGAGATTTGTGAAATAAGGTAGATGGATTGTGAAATGATTAGTGAATTTACTCTTCTATTGATAAAAAAAATATTGTCTTAGGACTAACAGCAAAGAGGAATTATCCAAGTAGTAATTCAGTAAATGATATATTTGTAGTGGAATTGAAAGCTGTTTTATATATTGAATAACACAGGATTGATGATGAAAAAATTATTTATGAATAAAGTGAAAATAAATACAAAAATAGTAGTATAATGCTAATGAAGAATGCTGTGATAGGCAGAGAAGATAAGATTTTATAAGATTATGGTATGATATTAAGAAATAGAAGTGAAAGATGATGTATTTGTATGAAAGATAGGATAATGAGAAATGCGTAGATTATTTAAAGATTATTAAGATAATGATTTGCACAGGGAAAGCATTCTAAGTAGATAGTGTATAGTAATATATGTATATGTTGTAGAACTTGCTTTGCATTCTTGATAATTTCAGCCAAGACAGGTTTATCTTATGTTCACATACAGAAATATGTATATAATGTTAAAAGCATATTTGCTCTTTATATTGTAAACAATTGTCAAGTTTAATTTTCGTCTTGTTTTTTAGCAGAAACTTTATTTAATTGTAGTATTTATCAAAATATATATATTTTTTTGCAACGAATGCTTTATAAATGCTAGATTGAATTGTGAAACTGTATTTTGTGTATGCCTTAAATTACAAATTTGGTAACTGATACTATATTAGTATTTTAATATTGAAAAAATAATATTTTATTCCTATATCCTCCTAGCAATATCTATCACAATTTGGAATTTGAAGAATTTATTTTTTAATGAAAGAGAAAATGTGTTTAGTTTTACTAGATATTGTTGCCATAAAAGCTTAAGATATTCTACCACAGGGAAAATATCAATAATTTTTGTTGTTTTGAACTCATATACTGTTCAATTCTATTATTATGAATGCAGGTTCAATTGATAGCTACTATTGTTATAGTACATGTTTAGAAACTAACAAAAAGCAACAAATAGTTTTTCTTTTTGTCTCTTAAAATTTCATTGATTGCAGTTGCAATTTTAAATCAAGAAAAAGTTTTTCAAATATAAACTCACTTTGATTAACATGTTCAAAGTTTTCCTACTAATTACTGAATGCAGAACTAACTTTTGTTGATGTAAAAATAAATAATGAAAAATATAATCATAAATTGTTAAGTATAGATATATGGCTGAATAACTCATTTACAAATGTCAGTTTTTATTGATTCATCATGATTAATAATATAATTATTGAATTTTGTTTTTAACATTTTTTGAATTTTTTAAATCTATAATCTACCATCAAACTAACATGTAGGATAATGAAAATACATTTGATATATGTATTATTCAAGCTGTGCTTGGCTAACCCAAATCAGTGGGCCATTGTAAAGAAATAAAAAAATTTTCTAGGCCATATATAGAACAAAAACAAAAAAATGATAATTTATTTTATTTATTAATAAAATAAATTTATATAGATGTACAAGCTTGTATATTAAAATAATATACTAAATATATAAATTTGAGAAAATATTGCTGGGTTAATAGGATGTTTTTGTTGTGCATTGTGCTAATGCAACTGGAGATAATCATACAGAGATTTTTGAAAATTATTTTATTTTCATTATATACTTAAGATATTTTTTGATATTTAAGTATAATAAATCTAAAACCAATACTGAAAATTTCAGTTAAACCAGGAATTTATATCTTTAATATGATGTAAAGAAAAATATTTTAAACGATTATGTTTTGGATTTTTCTTCTATATTTTACTAGCAATAAATATTTTATCAACATACTTTTCCACCACTTCTATAAAACTTATTGTAAGCTTTACTAAGTAATAATAGAGTCAGATGATATTGTTTAGTAAATCCTTCTCCTATGTTGCCCTATCTAGTAGCCTCAAACTTGTTTCAAATTTATAGCTTTCATCAGTGAGAAACTTGGGATTGGATCTTTAGGATCTAATGCACCTTCCAGCTGCTAACATTTATCTCTCTTTTATACTATCAAGCTATCAGTTCAAATTGAATAACATAAATGTTTTCAATCTAAATCAACTAGTCTATATAATCATATAAATCTGAAACCCTATCAGACTATACAAGCTAATTAGTCCAAATTGGAAAAACATAAATATTTTCAATCTAAGCCAACTAATCTGTATAATCTGAACTCATTTCAGATCTATATGACCCTACAGGCTAGTTGGCTTAGATTGAAAATCATATATGTTCAATTATGATTGATAGGCTAATTGTATAAAAGAGAGGTAAATGATAGCAGCTGGAAGAAAGGTGCATTAGATCTTAAAAAGTCCAAGTGCACTGTTCCAAGATTCAAAGTTCTTCACTTATGAAAGCCATGAGCATGTAATTAGTTTGATTATATTGGATAGGACAGTACAGAATAGGGATTTATTAAGTACTATCATCAGGCATCTATTATTACTTACTAAAACTTATAGTAAATGGCATAAAAGTTGTGAAAAAATGTTTTGCTAAAACAACATGGAAGCTGATGTGATAGTCATGAAATATCAAATTGAAACATTTTTTTTTTTGCATTGTTTATATGATTTATTTATCTCCCACTGTAATTTATATATATATATAGTATTTTACATGTAAAAATAAAAATATTTTTTTGCCATTACTTAACTTTAATAAAGAGTTGAATTTTAGCGGGACTACACTTGTCATGCTTAGTTTCCTAGATGCACTTTTACAATTTCTAAACTTACTGTGCTTGATAATATATTACTGATAAATTAATATAGATATATATATGGTTCTTTTTTTTTTTTTTTTTTCATTTACAGAGTAATTCTTCATCTACCTCAGAAGAAGAGGAGTTGAGAACAGGAAATAATCAGTACTCCAGTTTAGTTGAAGGAAGTCTTCACAATGAAGAATCTAATCTTACCACTTCATCTCCTCCTTCACAAGAAACAGATGAGCCTCAGGAGGGCCCCATAAGCCAAGTATGAATTTATTAATTATGCAATGATTATAAATAGACTATAATAGTTAAATATTATAATATCAATATAATTATTAATATTATTGAAAGTATTATAAATAATGATTATGGTGACTGGTTTTTAGTAATCTTAAGCTGATATGGACAACCCATACAACTCTTTGTGGAATCCCAAATCAGTAGTGAGCAAATAACATCTTTTTCTTATGTGAGATTAAAGATATTAAAAATAACTTGATAATTTTCCGAGATATCAGTGCCACAGACTCCATTAATGAAATATATGAAGTAGGTGACAGAGTAAATGACTTTATCATACATTTTCAGTTAATTGCAAAGATGCATTCATTGTGAACTTATTATGGATTAACATGAAAATTCATTTTGCATTTTTATTTTCACATATCTTAATAAATAATCATGTCAGTTGTTTGGGTGTTTATGGGCCTTGAGCAATTAAGATAGGTTGAGCACAACAATTTAATTCATCTGACCAGAGTAAATTTTTTTTTTATATATTTTCTATGCCAATAATTTTTTCAGGAAATTTTACTTCTTGAATCCGCCCATCTACCATTAATCTAAATTGCATTGGACAATAAAATGGTTATGAAAGTGATTACTCAAGTGGTACTGGCAATGTATTGGAGTTTCCATTCATTTTTGCTTTTGATATTTCTGTTAATTTATTGTAAAGAGAATGAGAAACTGTTAAGAAGTTAATGCCTCTTTGTGTTAAATTTAGAAAGAGAAAAATTTAAGCCCCAGGACCAGAAATTAGCATCATTTGCAGGCAGTTTACTACTTATATGTCATTAGTTGTAATTCTAAATATAAAATTATTTTTTAAGAAATGAAAATAAGCTGTACAATTTATTGCAAGAGATGTAACTCAAAGTAAGAATTGAGAGCTGGGCTAACTTCTACATCTTATTTTTCAAACTTTTTTTGCACTTTATATATGCTAAAAATATATGTTTATGTAAGTCCAGATTTACATTAATTTGTTTATTGTAAATAGAGGATTGCCTTGTATTAATATAATAAATCCAGTTAATATTAATAATAATTGCATCTTCAGGTCAATGTGATTAATAACACATAATAATTACATTTATCAATAAATATTAATAATTAACAGTGAAGCCTGGTAAATTTAATAAAAATGTTATAATATTTCTTACTTTATTACTTATTACTAAAACATACATACATTATTTATTGAACAAATAAGTTCCTATAAGTATACCTTATTATATGCATATAAGTAAACTATTTATTTTTACAGAAAGAGCTTCTGTGGCATTTGGAATTATAAAAGGTTTTTGACTTTTTATATTTATTGTGATTTGGGTTACAATTCCAATATTTGAATCCTTGACTACCTAAATTAAAGTTCTTGTGAGTACATTCTCTTAGACTTATTTCAATATTTGGAACTTCATTAACTGCAATCCAAAGTTTCCTTGCAGATGGTAAATTCATTTCTTGTGAGAGTTGATTTAAAATGCCATATTTTGTACCTAGTTTATATAAGTTTTCATTTTTAATAGAAATTATAGCAACTATAATATTCCAGTTATCAGCTTTAGCCCTATCTGCCTCTGGTATCCTTATCCAAATAGTTTCTCCTACATTAATGATTGGAAATTTAGACTATGAAAACCATAACATTTTTTAAACTTAATTATTCAATGACTGCTTAACTGAGCTTCTTGAATTTTTTCCAAAGATTTCGTATTAAAAATTATTACATTTACTTTTGATAGGTATGAATTATTAATAATTGCTATTTCATTTGATAAATTATTCACTTTAACCTTTTCATTTGGTTATTATTAATATTAGCTAATTATTATTAATATAAACTGATTAAAGAGATCGACAACATGACTTCTACTATATTGAATAATAACTTAATTGATTTAGATAATATAGAATCTAATAAATAGCAGTGAATAAATATAGTGAAATCCAAGATAGAATTTTAAATGAAGATATATAATTAAAAATGGATTGCTATGGAAAGAAGCAATGTCTTCTCATTTTTGCTTTTTCATAAGGATGGCGTTTATGCTCATGAAATTATATAGAAATCTTATAAAACATGAATTCATTAGCTTATTTTCTCTGTTTTCAGTTTCAATGCCCATGTAGTGTCCATAATTATCTAGCATTCTTTGAGGGCAATTTATACCACTTTTTTTTAGAAAAAGTGTTATTAATTTAACTGATAATTATTTCAAATGAAAAATAAAAAATGTAAATTTCTAATTAAATTTTCATTATTTTCATCTGTAGTATATAAGTATAGAGGATTTGAACTCAGATTTTCAAGCACTCTTCAACTATCCACACTATCTCATACAACTGATACACATGACCACACACATGTAGAAAAGATTAATAATCACCAATATACGTATTTCATGCTAAACCAGCACTCATCAGTTGGTCCAGACTATCATCTCTCACACACATATATAATCAATGCTCAGTTTATATTAAGATAGCAAATCCTCATACTTTAATGGACAGGCTTCAATCTACCACAACTTCCAACTTTTCAGCCTGTCCATTAAAGTATGAAGATTTGCTATCTTAATATAAACTGAGCATTGATTATATATATGTGTGAGAGATGAGAATCTGGACCAACTGATGAGTGCTGGTTTAGCATGAAATACGTATATTGGTGATTATTAATTTTTCTACATGTGTGTGGTCATGGGTATCAGTTGTATGAGATAGTGTGGATAGTTGAAGGATGCTTGAAAATCTGAGTTCAAATCCGCTATACTTACAATTAAGCTCCCAGGTTTCTGAAGAATGCCTGGTTTTCAAATATCTGTAGTATATATAATTTTTTTTTATTTCACTCAGTTTTACAATAGTATTTATGTTGATATATTATTATTATTCATAAGTGTCAAATTTATATATTCTTACATTAGATCTAGACTAATTTTTTTCCAAAATGTTTCTCTTATTTTTTGCTATAAATTAAGGATCCAAGTCCAAATTATATGTTTTGCCGAAGAACATCTTTGAGTGATGTAAAGAATGCAGATGATATTGATAGTTTAACTATTCGGCAGCTCAAAGAAATTCTTGTGACAAATTATGTTGATTATCGGGGTTGTTGTGAAAAAAAAGAATTGATTGATCGTGTGCAGCAATTATGGAAGGCTAATCAAGAAAATGTGCAGTTATTAGGTAAATGAATCTATATTAAATATTTAGTTTAATATTAAAATTTGAATATATTAAAGTATTAGAATGAAATATCAGATTTTTTTTACATTTGGGATCTGGAATTTATGCATTTAATGGGAAAGTAATTTACAATATTTCAGAGATAAAATGATTGATCAATAACAGAGATAACTGAAAAGAAGAAAAATAAATGATAGTATAAAAATCTGTTATGTCACAATTGTTCCAATTAAACTAATAGATTTTTTATTGCATCTTTCCTGTTTAGTAAACTTATGTATATACACACACAATGTATATATATATGAAATAAATTCTGTATTTTGTATTATTATTCTTGATAAGAATTACTGATTTGTAGTACACTCCATAGCAAATATGTAATCAGGATGTTGATTTATAATATTATAGATTCACATTTGTTTTAGAGTGTCTACAAATTGGTCTTTCTGATTTTTGCAAATATATATATCAATACATGTGTGGTTAATTTAATCTATAAATACCACATTTCCTGCATTCACATATTTGATAACATTGTCTTTAGATAAATACGCTAATGATTATAAATTGCGCCGCTAGCGGCTGACACGAAGGATCAGATGACAACCTAAAATTTTTTTAAAAATTTCAAAAATCCAGTTAAATGATGTTTTTTAGTAAGGGTAAAACAATGCACATAAAGTGGTAGAAAGTTTTAGTAAAGAGAATACTGTCAAATGTATAAATACAAGAAATTTGGAACTTATAAATTAAATTCTTGTAAGAATGTATTTGATAAATACCGAACAGTGTTAATGAAGAAATGCAAGAGATTGTGACCTAAGCCAACTGAAAAGTGCTGGTTCATAAAGAATTGGATCATGGGATTGTAATTTTTTTCAGATATTTTAATCATGTGTTTGATCTCGAGATAATCGTGAAACTGATTGACATTATATTCTTTTTAGTTTAAGCTGCATTCCATATGAAGACTTGTTACTAAATTTTGTACTAATACTTCAGAATGTTTAACCACAAGATCTCATTATTGATTGACTAGCAATATTTAAAGGTATTATCCATTTTAGCAAAAGGGCTTCTAATGATAGATGAATAGTTACCGAAAACTCAATGTGGTTTTAGAGAATCCTAGATAAATCAAAGAAAAATGTCATGAATAGAAGAGTGATTTATATATTGCTTTTAGTAATTTGGTCAAGAGATTTGATTTGATTAATCAAATAGATTTATGATATGAAATTAATTGGATGTCCACCAAAGTTTATTTGTATTATACAGCTTCTACATCATGGAGTGAGAGGAAGTATTATTACTACAGGTGGAAAATCTGAGATACTTGAAATGAAAATTGGTGTTAAACTAAAATGTGTACTTGCTTTAAAATAGCAAAAATTGGCATCAATATTTTTTGAGGACTACAATGATTCTGATTGCCAAGAAGAAACTTGTTAATATAAAGAGTGTAGGGCATTAAGCTTGATATTGCATACTTGGAAAATATTGAGGATTTTAACTCAAAGAATATATGCAAAGTTAGAATATTATATTGGAGAAGACCAAAATAATTTTTGAAGTGAAGTTATATAAGGTATGCTGTTGAATTTGTTAGAATGATGATGGAGATATATATTGAAAAAAAGAGAAAGGAATTAGTATCTGTTTGATTATAATAATGTGGAATAGACTTATGAATATCTTGAAGAATGAGCGAGTGTATTATAAGAAAAGAAAATTTATTTGGAATATGTACAAGGGTGAGACAAAATCTGCATTCTAGTTTATTAAAACTTCTCGGCTGCACTATCTTATCAGCATTTTCAGTACAATATCAGTCTCCCCATTCACAGCTGTGCAGTTTTGAATGCATTATATCAGTTCAGATATGACTGTGGTGTGACAATAATTGCTTCTATTGCAATTTTTACGAAAGAGCAGCATGCAGTTATTAGTTTTTTGTGATTTGAGAGTATTTTTGGTGCATATTTATCAAAGACTTTATGCACAGTACGAGGAAAGTGTTTTGTTGCGAAGAAGTGTGTATGAATGGATAGAAAGGTTGTGCAAGTGTCAGCCTCTACCGGATTGATGAGTTACAGTGAATTATGTGGCAAATCATTTGCAAATCTCCCTTATGCAATAATCTATGATAGATAGACTTGAGTTTCAAAAAGTTAATGTGGGATGAGTAACTGAAACAGCTCAGGGAAGAGCACAAATTGAAGCATTTGGACATCTGCAAACAAAATTTGAACTGATATTCTAAGGATGGTAAAAATTTCTTAAAAAGAATCATTACTGGTGATAAGATATGGATTCACCATTGCAAATTTTTGAAGAGAGAGTTAAAAAAGAAATTGGTCAAGTGCTTTGCAAGGAGTGTATATTATTATATGGTTGTAACATGTGCACACTAAATAAGAAACTTATAGATTGGAGGCTTTTGAAATATTAAGTACAAAGAAGAATATAAAGGTTTAATGGGTTAGATAGAATAACAAATTAGAAAGTTTGGTTAGAGTGGATGAAAAGAGAAGATTGATTAGATAAACTGTGAGAAACTTGATTTTGTAAGAAGGAAGAATTGTTTAATGAGAGATATTTTGAATGAAGTGGTAGATGATAGTAGAAGGGATGAAGGAGATTGATCTTAGTCAATGATATTAAGAATGAAATGAATTACACAGAGTTAAAGATTCAAGCAATGAATAGAATAAAACTGAAAAAAATTGAATTGGTTGTGTGATTGTTTTCTGAATCTGCTCTGGAAAAGAATCGTAAAATGATTGGAACATTTAAAAAAATATTGCAATATGGATTACGATTCAAATAAAGACCACGTTTGAAAAAAAAAAAATTGTGACATATAGATTATGTTATGGATTAAATTTGGGAAGAAGATTAATTTAAATGATAAAGAGATATGAACGTATTTTATTAGAATACAAATTGTTTTCCAGTAGAATTATATTAGTAATATATTAAATACATAATTTTTTTAAAAAATATTTCATATACATTTTTTTTTTTCAGAAGCCAGTTGTGATAAAGCCAATTCTGATGACGTATTGTGCAAAATTTGTATGGATGCTGCCATAGATTGTGTCTTATTGGAATGTGGTCATTTAGTTGCATGTACAAAGTGTGGAAAAAGATTAGCAGAATGTCCTGTTTGCCGACAGTTTGTTATAAGAGTTGTACATATCTTCAAAGCGTAATTTTTATTAAAAAACAAAATCATATTATGCTTCAAATCAACAAAATGAAAAACTAAGGTTTTACTTTAATATGTCATAAGGAAAGACTTTTATTTCATTAAATTTTTGATTTTTTTTTTATTCAGTTAAAATAATTTATTTTACATTTTAAAAGTGCCATTGAAATGTATATTTTTTTACATAAAAATTCCTAAAACTATGCTAATATGTAAATGTAATTTAATTTTTTAAAGTTTATTTATGTGGAAGTTATTCAGGTGCTATGTACCTTTTGTATTCTTTTTATTTGTGAAATGTAGCTTTTAATTTTTGTTTTGTTTTAATAGATCACTTACGTGTGTTCAAAGTGCATACATTTTTTGATATAAATCTTTTCACTGTATATAAAAATGATTTTACAAAACACATTTATCATCAACTGAAAACAAACAATAAATTATCATACAAGTCTAATAAATATTATTTTAAAAAAAATTAAAGGAAAATGTATTTAATTGTTCATGATATCAATTTAAAATTGTCATCTGTGCTACAGAGAAGTGAGATTTAAGCAAAATGTTTCAAAAGAAACCTGTTTGGAAAGCATCTACTATATATTTTGAAACAGTTATCATCTGCTAACATGAAATTCTTGCCTATAACATTTAGTTCTGTAGTTTTTATTATCTACTGATAGTGGCCGGAATACAAATATTTACAATTGCAGAACAAATTTATCAAAATTATGTGTCTATAAGGATATGGAATTGATTTTTTTTTTTTTTGAGCTTCAAGCAGAATTATTTCTTATTCATAAAGCTGTGATTGTCTGCTTATTGCAGCCACAAATAGCAGTATTCCAGTCATCCATTACAAAAGATTCCTGCAATGGCAAACTCTGGATCTCAAAGTCTACATATTATGGTTCCAGTCCCTAACACTTCTAGTGCTCAAACTTCTTAGCAGCTCCCAGCAATAAATGATTCAATTTTTTTTTTAAGGAAACATTTATCAGATTAAAATTTAAGTTGTACTAATAATTTATATGTAATCATGGGGAAGGAAACCAAAATGTTCAGATGTGCTCTATTAGTATTAATTTCTTTGGACTCATCTGTCAATAGATGTTTTAAAAGCATGGGTGAATCATTTATGCTTAGAGTTAATTGTTATATAAACCAACATGTATTAACCATGCTTAGTTTAGGATTTAATTCTATCACAAGCCTGATAATTCAAATTACAAAATATTTGTACAAATTTAATTCTATACATCGTAGGAAAGAGACAGTATCTCATTTTTAACTATCCATGACTTTGAATTATCTTAATTTTGAATATCTGTAATTAATTTTTATTAGTGATTTATTAGTCATGTGGGAGGAAACCAAAACATTCAAACATGCACTATTGGTATTAATTTGTTTGCATTCGTGTGACAATAGATGTTTGTTATTTTATAAACCAACATCTATTAACCGTACTTTGCTTAAAGCTTAACAGTTCATATCTGGATGTTTTGGTTTCTTCCCAATATAAGGATGACTACAAGAAAAGCACGTCTGAATGTTTTGGTTTCCTTCCACATGATTACAGATTAAAATTTGTATTCTAAAAATAGTGCTGATTCTGAAGGAATATTTGTTATTTAATTCTAAAATTAATTAAACACTTCCACTTTTACTATTCTTGCAGAATGCAAAAAATACGAGATATATTTTAAAAATAATTTTACTATAGTTATTTTGTCTTAGTAGATTTTAATTTTGTTTTTACATTTATTTATGTAAATGTTAATTAATACAATGCTTCTAATAGTATGTGATTGTGGAAATGATAGACTTTTGTCAAGTTGTTTATATTAATGCAAGGAGATGTAAATAACATTCCTTTGTGAAGTTAATGAGGTATTATCATCATCAGATTGCATTGGCAATTCAGTCTTGTTAGAATTGTTATCTTTCTAAGCACTGAAAAAAACATAAATGGAATCATTTTACATTTACTAAACAAATCTACCAATAGAGGGCGATGCATTGATTTAAACAACCTAGGAAAGTTGATCATTCCCATGAAATATGTGAATACCAAAGACTGTGCTAAAGTCAATAATTTGTAACTAATTTCTTGTAATTATGATTTTTTAAAACTATTTTTTGCCTGTATTTTATATTTCCATTTAAAGTTTTTTTTCTTCTATTTATGCCAGCATTTTATGGGACCAAAACATCTATAAAGTTACAAAAAAAGTGGTGTTTAAATTGTTTTTTTTTTTTCACATTAATATTTTTAATAAATGATGCAACTATTATTGTTTGCTTTTATGCTTAATAATTTTATGTTTTAAGACATTTATATAAATATTAACCACAAATTAGTATTTTTGTCATTTAATTAAAATATGTAATAGAAATGTCTTGAAACCGTACCATAAATTTTTGTAGTAAATCACTTTAGATTTACTTCTTGGGCAGTTAAAAAAAAACAAGCAATAATATACTGATCTCCTACTTTCATTAATGTAATTCTTATCCTCAAGAGTCATAACCCATATTTGGATCACTATGTATTCTAATTAAATTGCCATATATAATTTTGATTCATTCTATTTCATTTTATTATCTGGTCTGTATTTATTGCATTAAGACTATTTATAAACCTTATTTTTATTTATTATTTGTTTTACTTATAGTTGATATGTGTTTTTCTAAGAGAAAGAGCATATAATTGGAGTTCATAAATTATTATTCTTAATCTAGATCACAGACAAAAATAGTAATTCCAATTTGAAAAAGGCTGAATACATTGATTTATATTCCATTGATTAGTGGTGAAATTTTGGTTTTTATTTTTTTATTGAGATATGGAGGCTTGTCATTTTTTTAAAAAAGTCATCAAATTCATTTGTCTTCAAATGTATACGTACAATGTGTTGTGAAAAGATGACTGTTTTTTTCTCCAAAGTGCTTGAAGTGCATCTCTGAATCAATACATGGATTACTTAGTGACATAATTTAGCTATTTATCATAAAAATTTTAATGGACTAGCATCTCTGATCATGAGTTACTATAAGAAATATGAGTTCATACTCTAACCCCATGATAGAACTATGTGACTAACATTAAATTTTGTTTAAAATGGACAATTTTTGAAATGATTCAAACTGTATATGGCAGTGAAGGTTTGAATTGCAAGAACATTTTCAAGTGATTTGCAAGATTTCATAAAGATAGGGAGAATATTAAAGATGATCTATGAATGTACTAAATATTGTCACTTGTGATCCAGATACGATAGCATCTTTTTGCAGTGAATCAATAAACTTAGTACTTAGTACATGAATTTATTCAGAGGTAGTGCTATAGGTAAATTGGAAAGAAAACTAGTCACCATTTCACTGGGATATAATGTATTTATGGGTTGTGTGTGTGTATATAGATATGAATATTTAAAAAAAAAAATCACATTTGTCTTAACATAAATGCTTTACTCTATCTATAAGTATGCTGTGATATTTGGAAAGAGGATTGGCGATAAACTATCATATAGTATTATTATTTTGTGATTATTATGAAACGATACTTTTTCTATCTATTCATCAATCACTGAAATAGTTCTTTTTTCCACTAAATGTTGAATAATCAGTAATGTTTTTTAGAAATTAATTCAGTTAGCATAAAGTTTTTTTTAATGCTTTCATTTTTCTCAAAAAGCATTTATTTAACACGTGATTAGGAAAATGTTATAGTCCTATTTCTCATAATTTCAAAAGATTGGCACAATATTGCACATATATATATATTATTAATTTAATTATAATATATTTTATTTAAAATAAAAAATTATCATTGAAACAAGAAATAGAAAGCATATTGAAAACAAAAGTGATTTTATTTTTAAAATGTTATATAATATGTGTATGTTTTTGAAATTCTTTTAGATACCTGAGGATTTCTAAACAAACCTAAAAATTTTTGTAGATAGCAGATAAAGCAAGAAATGAAAATTAAAAAAAAAAAAACACCAGTTGATTAGCTATGTGAATATTGACATTATTTCTCTGAAGGGATTAAGTAAAAGCCTTTGCTCATTAGTTACATCAAATTGTGCCTGTTCTTAAAGTAGTTTGTGATTGCTTTTTCCCATTTATATTTTATTGCATAGTCACACACAATATATCATTTTGTTTTGCATATATGAACATGTTCGTGTGTCTGTTAACAAAATTAATAATCATTTTCCAAAGAAATATTAATCAAAATAAAATTCATTATATGGAAACGTATGAAAACTTTAATTATCAAAATTCTATTTTTGTTACTATTGCCACTATAGAACAAACATAATATAAACATATATATTAAATTTGACAATAATACATTAAAATTAACATCATTTTCGATTTCGAATTTGTATCTCACTATTTTTACTAATATCGCTATTTATATAATGGATAAGACAGGAAGAAAATCGTGATAATTTTCTGAACTGCTGGTTAGGGCTAAATATTATTTCATGATAGACATTCACTCAGGCCAAATCTTGATATGATTCATAAATTGATATTAAACTTTTTCATCTTTATATATTATACTATTTTTTTTAAATCAGGGAATATCCAACCTATGACCCAGGATGACTATGAATGCAGCCAAACACAAAATCGCAGACTTATTTAAAATATTATATATTTTTTGTGATTATATGTTGCAATGTGATTAAAATAAATGTAAGGGTAAGTTCAAATACAATTAGTTTTGTTTCCTTCTTTTACTTTTATAATTAAAAAAAAAGTATTAACAATGTTTTATTACTTAGATATGTGCATTTTCTATATTAGTTATCACAAACTCGGAACCTGCTTGACCTTTTTAAAAGAATTTTGGAATGGGTTATTATTATTTAAGACTTTGTGTCTTATCTGTAGGAGTGGATTTCATGAAAATTATGCATGTAACTTTTTTTTTGCATATCAGCTTTCGGTAATGCTTGAATATTTAATGTGTGGCCCAAGACAATTCTTTTTCCAACATGGCCCAGAGATGCTAAAACGTTGGATATCTTTGGTTTAGGTATTTAAAAATGAGATATTTTTTGGTATTTTGTGTTTTAAATGATAATGATGACTTCAACTTCTTTGCTTTCTTTATTGATTGTAATAAATGAATTAATATTTAGCAATGAAATGCATCAAATACACAATGAAGTAATAAGATATTGATTGGATTATGGTATTGAAAAAAAGCATGGATATTTCTTAGAAGTGTCTTTTCTATACAAAGATTATGTCAAATGTCTTTTTTCTTTGATTTGGATTGTATTTTTGAAATGTTTTAATTACGATTAATTTTTTAAAAAAATCTTGACATTTAAATTATTGATGATTATTTCTGATTCATAATTGAAACATTTGTAAAATAAATTACAAAGAAAAATTCTATAAAACTAAAAGCAAAAATGCTTCAATCCACTGAGGAAGAAGGATTAAATATTAGTATTCCTTTCAATAATTTACATTTATTTCATTAATTTCTGCATTGCTATTTTTAAAAATGCAATTTTTTTTATATTTTCCATTAGCAATTTACATCAAAACAACATTAAAAAAAAAGTGGAATTCTTCAAAACTATTTAAATAATTCAATATATGATAAAATTTCACAATTATGCTTTAGCTGCACTTAGTCATCAGATTCATATTTTGTAGATTTCTTATTAAAATATCATATGTGTCCAGAAGAATAATATTAATATCATTCAGTTTAATAATGACATTTTTTTTTTGCTTGTCTTTAAATTTGAATAAATAAACCTCAAAATTTAGACTCTTAAAAACTGAGTTCCATTATTATTATAATACTCTGATGCAGAGTGATCATATGGACAAATGAATAGAAATTGTTGGAAATATAAATGGAATTATTGAGTGAAATCATCAAGGTCAAAATTGGAACAAAAGATAAGAGTTTAGAAAAAAATATGATAATGATCATTGAAGAAAGAAGATTAAAATATGATTTCATTAGAAGAATGAATAAGGACACAATACCAGGGATTGTGATTGATTGATAATTGGAGGGAAGGAAAACAAGACCAGGAAAATGACCTCATGAACAGCATAGGAATGAATACTTTGTCCGAGATAAATATTAAAGATAGAAATGTGAAGGAGGAAACCTGGTTGAGGACACTGTCAGAAGTGAAAACATTCAGAAGAGGAGGAAGATTATTATTGTAAATTGGATCAAGAAAGATAACAATTTTACTGTAAAAAATATGAAAATGAATTCTACAAATATTTTAATGAAATAAAAATAATTACTTTAAATTTCAATTTTTAAAAAAAAAAAAAAAATTAGACATTTTTATTTTAATGGAAAGTTTAGAATTTTCACATATAAATTGCAATGGGTTAAGGATTTGGCAAAAACTTATATCTAAATAGTTTGCATAAATGCATGTAAAAAGTAGCAAAACTAACAGCCATAACCATGATTGGTCATAATATTTTATTTCCTTGAGCAGAAAACCAATGTTTGTGGCAATTTTTTAATAAATCCTACATATTTTTAATAAAAATTTAATTGTAAATGTATTTATATTTAAACTTTTACATGTGATGAAATATTTAAATTACTTTCAATTTTAAGTATGTTATTTTTTGTTGATTGCAATAATTTTTTACATCTTATTTTACAATCTGAAAAAGAAAAAAAAAGATGGAACAAAAGCTAAAATATTTTTATCTGATTAGTGCACATTACAATTTTAAAACATAATGTTCAAATTTTAATCATAAAAATAAAGTATGTTTATATTTTTAAGTGCTAACTGCCTATCAAGGATTAAAAATAATCATATACATCCTCACGGAATACTGTCTATTCTTAGTGCATGAGTGGAAGGATAATTTTCTTTTGTACAAATTACATATGTTATTTAATAATTAGGAATTGTACAAACTAATATGATTCATTATTACAGATTATTAAAATTGAGATCTTGGGATATATAATTTGAACCTTTACTAATAATAAGCTGATTAAAAAAAACCTGGCTTTTAAATTAGATTTCAAACTAATATGATTCTTTATTACAGATTATTAAAAATGAGATCCTGGGATATATAATTTGAATCTTTACTAATAATAAGCTGATTAAAAAAAAATCTGGCTTTTAAATTAGATTGTACTCTATATCCAGTACTCTTTAATGAATGTTGGTTTATTTAATAGTAACTCTAAGAATGAGTGGAAGGGTAGTTGTCTTCCATCTAAATTATATATATATCTAAATGCTATATTACTAATTATTATACTTGTATAATGTATGTCTACATGGATAAAAAACCAAGCCATGAAAGATTATTAAATAATTTTATAAACTAATGTTATTAGAGAACTTCCAAAATTCATCTAGATATTTTTAAATTAGCTTAATGTTCATTTGTAATTGTTTCATATGGGAGTAAATCTTTAATGAGGATGATTATTAATTTTCAGATTAAATATAAGTATTAATTGGCACATTTTTTCTTCCTTAATAAACAAATATATATATATATTAACCATGTAAGAATATTTAAAGTTATTGTATTTTAATTTCTCAAATAAAGAAATCTGTATCAAACTGCTTTAGTTTTATTTTCTATGAATAACAACTAATTTGTTAGGGTTTATGGATATCAGATTGTATTTAAAGTTTTTCATTCACTGATTATTGCCGTGAAGTTTAATAAAGGCATGAAAGTTTTAACAGTTATCAAGGATAAATACTGTCTACCACACTCATGACCTGTGATTTGAATCTGGGCTGAGCAAACTTGGGAAATATTTTAGGTCACTGTAGTCTTTGCAATTTTTTTAGTAAGTGACACCTAGTTAACCAATAGTGGTTGGTAAATGGGCATCTAGCTGTTCTTAACTAAAATCCTAGGTTAACCTGAATTGGTCAAATCAGTATTAATGCAATGATCATAAAAATAAAAAGTATATAATATAAAATGACCTGATTTACTTTTCAAATAGAAAATTGCTGAACTTACAGCTTATCATTAACGGTTAATCCGGTATTGTAATGAAGTTAATCAGTTAGATTTAAATAGATTACAAGTGTTGTCATATAATATAATGAAATATATGTCATGTAAATAACTTCAAGAGCAGACAACATTTTCAAAAAGGAATCGATTCATAATTTGAAAGCTTATATAAGTTCATATATATCTATTAGATTTTAATGTCAATTAAAATGTAAATTGTTAAATATATTTCGGATTTTTACCAAGTAATAAAATAATATATGTAAACAATATTTTCTTGCTACATAATTATTCACAAATGGTTATGATATCTTTTTCAAAAAATAAGCATTGTAAATGATTATATTAATATTTTCTAAAATGGCTTCATTTCAAATAAGTTTAAAGTGATTATAAGAAAAAAAATATTTGTAGAATTTTTATTTCAATAAATATTTCAAATGCAATGATAAGTGTTTAAAAACCAAAATGAGACATAAGAATAGTATGAAGAATAAAAGCAAAAAATAAATAGTCAATTTACAATTGTTTTTTTTTTCCAAAATGTTTTTCTAAATCTGTGTGAATTGGCTGACTGATTCCAAATATTTTTTTCAAAAGTTTTTGGGAGTTTAGGAGCTAAATGATATTTATATTTTTTATATTTAGATAAATTTCTGATGCGAATGTCATTGTAAGTTAGAAATAAATAAATACTTACTGATTAATATGAATGGTTAGTTGAATACTCCACTAGCATGAAAAATCCTAACTTTGCTTGGTAACATGAATAATATAAATAAAAATTTGTAAACTAATTAAAGTATTATTTAATTAACATTTAATCACAACTCATTAATAGAAAAAAAAAACAATATAAAATAACAAAATTTACAAGATTTTATTATAAAAATAAATTGTCACATTCTCTATTATTTTCATACATATATGATAAAAAAATATTGGGTATTTAATATTTTACTTTTATAATAATAATTATTACTGTCCTTTTTAAATTTATTTTTTATATCATAAATTACTTCCATCATTGTTTATAATCAGTAATGAACTTTCCATATTGAGATTTGAACAAACTTTAATATTTTGAAAATGTATGACTCAATGTGCGCTATCATACTTTCCTATTGTCTGAATAATCTCTGGTTTGTCTAAGCGATAAAGGTTTTCAGCAATTACAAAATAACCTTCATATTCAACTTCATCAGGAGTAAGGTCATAATGATAATGTCCTCCTTCGCCATGATCACTAAAACAGTGAGTGTGTTCCAATCGAAGGTCCAAACCCTAGAAAGAAAAGAAAATTCAAAACTTATGAATACAATAACCTATATTTGAAAAACCAGAAAAATCTATGAAATAGGTAAATCTATCTGCAAACTTAAATTTCTAAAATACACTCCAGATAATTAGAGGCACATACATTTCAGTAATCAAAGCTGATGTTAATTAATTAATCAAAATCAATTTAAATTCCTTCTATATAATTATACATAAATACAGTTTTGAGGTTTTTCCATGTGTGATTAGCATGGATGTTTTTCTGGATCTCATCTACCATAATCTGAAGAGACTGAATAATTCAGTAATTGTTGATGTTTCAGGGTCACCAATAAAGACAAAAGACAGCAGAGTGTTTAATTATTATTTAATTTAATTTGAAATTTAGATGAAATTAAAAGAGAATGGATAGGAGATGGGAGGATAAATTAATTTGATTTTTTTTGTTTAGCATATTTTATACAAACTTCTCCACCCAGATGGAAACTTTGCTATTTCATCATCATAATAAACTTGGATCATTTTTTTATTGCCTTGTGTGGTTTGGTCCAGTTGGTAGAGCATCCAACTTGGGATTGGCCAATCCAAGATCGATTATGGCATTTGCAGGTCTGGTGCTCAAATTTCTTATGAACTCCTGAGCACTAAAAGCATATACCTTTTTTTAAAATTAAGAATTTCATTAGTTTCTAACTATTCTCTGATATTTCTAACTATTCTCTGATAATACACATTGTATCTGGATAAGATTTTAAGGTACATATTAAATAGCCACTGTATATCGCTTGGTGGCGCTGTTTCTATGCAAAAATGTTTTAATATAATGTTTCAGGGCCGTGTCAAAACAAAACACGTTTCTTTTTATTTAAAAATGTACGTTACTATTCTAATAATAAATGAAACATTTAAACAAAAATTTAAAAAAACAAACACTTGATTAACAAACTAATCAGCCTGAATTAAATTAAATTCCATTAAATTAAATTTCTGCACGTAGTGCTGGAATGTGCGGGGGGACGGACGGTAGTTTTGCCAATCCGAAGGATCGTCCAAAAGATGCATTACTCTGATAAAACCAAGCTTATGATTTGTCTTGTAACTCCTTGCGAAAACGTGCCTATTCACGTGAGTTCTGGGAAATGGTGTTTGGCCCTACCCTTTTGCAATTCTTTTCACTTTCCAAGCTGTGTAGTAAAGCACAGGGATGGGCTTACAATTATTAGTATGTAATAGTACGTCAGCTAGGGTCTAAGATCATTACATTAAAAGAATTATGGCCAGTTGAATTACATACACCCTCGTATCATATAGTAGCGATTTGTGAAGTGTGTGCTATTTGCATAGTGTTGCGAAGCACATTAGCAGGCCATAATATTTGTGTGCAATGCCATCTAGGCCTGCTAACGACTAATATGAACAGAACTGTTCTATACACTGTAAGTTTGACCGCATGAACGGCATATTTCTGTGTTTTTGCACAGAAACTGTGCCACCAAGTGATGTACAGTGGTTTAACAAGTACTGATTTTAGTATGTAGCCAAATGTTAGTACTATAATAATAGTAAGCAATCTACATATATGGAGAAACCTGGAAGCTATTATTCTTTATTTTAACACATTGATATAATGTTATAAAAAAAAATTATTATCATTATTATTTGTATTACAAATTTGTTCTGCAAAAAGTTAAAAAATATAAACGTAATTAAAATGTAAGTTTTTGCTGTTAAAATAATTATCTTAAAAATTATTTGAATCTTATATTTTAAGCTAAAAGTCAAAAAAACAAACAAACAAGTAATTATTTATATTATCCATTCAAAAAAATTTCGAAATGCTGTATCTAGAATTGTATTATTTGAGAAGAGATATTTTTTTATGGAAATAAAATAGGAAAATAAAAGAAAAAATAACTACAAATGATATATGTAGATTATTCACTTTTATTAGTTGAATTTACTATGGACATATACAACAGTATGTATATTTCTGCTGTCTGTAATGTTGAATTTCAATTTAATATTGGGTATGTCTTAAAAAAAAATTATTATAAAGAAAGAATAGAATTTAGAAATGTATGAAAATAAAATAAAAATTGGAATAAGATGTCTGCACCCTAATTTTTTAAAAAAGGGGAAATCTATTAGTTTATTTTTAGGAAATAAATTTATTATTTGTGGAATGCTTTATTTATTTTGATTTATTGTGTAATTGACAGTTACTATTATCAGTTCTCAATCCATAATTATTATTATTAACTTTGCATATAATAAATAATTTATTCATAGTTTTTATAGAGAAATTCCAAAAAAGGAAATGTATGTATGTATGAAGAAAATAAAAGTATGAAATAGAAATGATAATGAATATTAATATTAAATATATATTTGTTAAAGTTTGGTATTTTGTTCTTATCATGGATATTTCTGTGCTGTATAATTCTGTGATACCATTATAAAATATTAATTCTTGTTTTATTATTTATATAATAAAAATGACAAAATGGAAGATTATCTAATTAACTCATTTTATAATCTTAACTATTAAATAATCATTACAAAAAAAAATAAAAAAATTATTACCATCATGTATGAATTAAATTAAAAGACATTAATTTTTCTTGAGTGATAGCAGAATTGCAAAAGTGATGTCTATTTTATTGCCTTAATTTTCTATTTAGGCTTATATGGTTTGACTTTTGTATTAACAACTTAAATTTTTATTTCATATATAACTATAATATTATTTGATGATCTTAACATGCATAGGGAATCTGTCTGAAGAAACTTAACTCATTCCCATTACAATATGAATTAAATATTTATTAATCTGTTGTTTTAAAGATCTTGATCTGAAAAACTATTTTTTTTTTTTTTAAATGTCGTAGCATCGGCCGGGACGCGAACCCGCAACCCGGGCAACTGCAAGGCAGTTGCGCTGACCTCTCGACCACCAATGCAAGATGGTAAAGACTACAATTGTTTTTCTTTTTAAATAAAATCTTTTATTTATGGGTATGTACAAAATATTTATAGAAAGTTATTAATTTTGGTAGCAGTAATCTAATATTTCTGATTACATTATTGAAATTTTAATTCATAAATTAATTTCAAATTAATAATGACAGCTGACATCAGGCACAAAGGTTAAATAATGTACTGTTATGACATTAAAGGCTATATATATATATAATTATTATTTAATTAATATACTTACTGGTAGTATATTGTTAGCTTACTATAACTAGTGAAACTAGGAAAGAGCCACAGTTTATTCAGAGAAAGTGATTTGTTATTGTTGCAGTTTATTATTTATGTTTAAAGCATTCTTATCTATTATTGAATATAATTTGAAATCATTTTCATAATTTTAGGATTGTGGAAGAGAACTACATCATCATGTATATTAAAGGCATACATGTCTATTTACATAGTGTCTAAGATTCATATATTTCGTAGCTGATGTTTGTAATCTAAGGTCACTAAAAGAAATATATCTTAATGACCATGGTCAAACAAGTGTAAATTTAGAGATAAGAAAAAATTGTTGGAATTATGAAAGAAATTTAAAAAAAGCAACAGATATGCTTGTGTAATATGTTGTGAAATGAGAAATGGATGGATAATTCAAATTAAATTGCTTTATATTTAATCTTTTGAAGTTAAAATTAAGCAGAAAGAAAAAATTCAAGTCAAGAAAGTCATTATATGGGATTGCTTAATCACTCAAGTATTAGATAATTGCTGGTAATGTAAGAAATTAATACAATATAAATTTTAGTCTTATATAAATAATAAGGTTAGAAGGAATATAAACCAAACAACTATAAATAATATTGAAGAGTAATGACAACAAATACGTGAAAAGCTTCAAATGTAATTCTTAGTGATTTTATTTACGCTACTACTTATGTAAATCATAGCAGTACAGTGATAGCTGAATTATGTTGTTACTTTGCCTAGTTAAAATTTAGAATTTGTTACGCACTTTCTGATTTTAAAATTATACAACGATATTGTAGAATTTTTGTAAAGATGATATTTGAAAGACCAATTTGAAATCAATATGCAGTACAAAATGATTAACTTTATGTTTTGCTTGGAAAATTATTTATTGAATCTTGAATATTGCATATGAGGGAAATCTAGGCAGAAGTGCTATGAATAGTTTTAGAGCATAATTAGCCTTAATTAGTCCATTCTTGGTATTGGGTTCAATTGATTTTCCTTTATATAAAAAATTTCATTTATACTAAGAGAGACTTCTCTCTCCAAGTAGTTTAGGAATGGAGGCATACGTAATTCAGTTTTGAATCAGGGATGTTTTAAAGAATTAAATTTGTAATTAGACAGTTGTAACAAACTAGTCTTTAATACGTTAAATTCAACTCAATCTCATTTTTAATTATGAACTATGAATAACTGAATAATGTCTTACTTGTATAATTTCTAAGGCTATTTCTTCTACTCTATATTTTTCTTAAGTGTTTTCAAATTGAATTCTTATCAAAGAGATTTAACATTTTTATTTTTTAAAAATTTATAGAAATTATTGGAGTCAAGGTTATTGGCATAACTCTTCATGTATTTTGAAAGACTTTATGAAACAAATAAATGAATTTGTGTTAGACAAGTTGTTAATTGATAAAATATTTTTAACTTTGTTAGTATTTAAAAATTTTGTTGGATATGCTTAATGTGAGTTTAAATCATAAGTCAGGTGAAACTATAGAGTGAAATATAAAAATTATAATGCAATTGTTAATTTTATTCAAGTCTCAATAGTAAAGATAGAAATGGTTAACAGTTTTTATCTCTTTGAAATATTTTATAACAAAGGATACAAAAGTCGAGATTTGTAACATCTGAGATAGAGATGCAATGAAAAAGCATTTCTTAGACTATGGTGTTTCCTACAACTTGTGGATGTAAGACACTAAAAAAAGGATAGAGAAAGTATTACTGCATTTTGAACTGTGTTACTGAAAAAAAATTGAGAATTTCATAGATTGCAAAGAAAATGTACAAGTATATAGTTAATCAAATTAATCCTGCAATTTCGCTTAGAACACAAATAATTAAAACAAAATTATTTTAATTTGGTTATATCATGAGACTAATTCATTAGAAAAACATATAGTGATTAAAGATAATATCCAGAAGCTTCACAATAATAAGTCTACCTTTGATCAATCTTAAAAAATCAAACATGGTAGATTTTTCTGCAAAATGCTACTCCTATCATATCCATAAGTTGGCATCGATTGACAGAATCTAATATTTTCTTACCAATATTGAATGGGTATTAATGAGTTTAAAACACAAAGGCAATGAATTTTAGTATTATGATGATGAAATAAGTAGTTCTATTTTTACTAGAAAGTTGGACCAATCAAAAAATCAGATGTAATTGATTGGATGGGAGGGCAAGATATTTATATTGACTGGAATGAAAATTGCAATTAAAATTATTTGCCAATCTAACTACATAAGCAATTTATTAAGTTTATATATAAACAATTTTTTAACTTTATAATAAGTATATTCCCAATTCTATATAAATGGTGGATGAATAAATGAAAGACTAATGATGAATTTACTAATTGATGAAAAAGAAAATAAAGGCCTCATGTTCAAAACCTTCTCCCACAATATAATGGTAGAAACAGATCTAAAAAAACTTTAAAACATACATGAAATATCTATTACATTTGTGTGAAGAATGTAGAAATCAAAGTAATTCAACATAAGAATTTTTTTCTTGATTTAAAATTACAAAAACTTTTTTTTAAAAATTTATCTAAAGGATTTGATCAATTCATTTTGCATTTACTGTTTCTACGAAGTCCGTAATAAAAAAAACTTTTTATCAATATTTTGGTCAATATAGTTAAATTACCTAATAGAGATTTATTAGAACAATCATGTTGGCCAAGGTTGATTATAGTATAAAATTTATATCTTTGAATGTTACTAAAAGAAAAAGATTACTTAGTAGGGCTTCAAGATTTGAGGGTAAGATAGACATCAGAAAAGATTTTCATCTGAATCTCTAGCAAAAAATAATAATAGAATTCATATTACACTTGAAATATTTTAGGTTGGGATTTTATCCAATGACATCTTAGAGAAAGTAATCATTCACTAGTAACAGAAATAAATGATCTTGAAATGGATTCAAAGTGTAAATAAATTTGTAGGATTTATCAGTGGCTACCACTGCTTTTGCTAGCATGAATTCAAAAACCAGCTATTATATTTTCTATAAAAATATAGCATTTCTTTATATCTTGGGTTTGACTCATATTATTACCATATCACCATGTACAATAAGACACTTTTACTCTCTTGAAATTATTATATATAAACTATAAATAAATAATTCCAATCATAATTTGATAATGAGACTTCTATTTCAATCACTTTTATTTAGCAATGTGATAAATTTTGTGATGCAATGGATAAGTCTTAAATACTGATATAATTTCGACAATTCACTGTCGGAGTTTAGTTGTATGGCTTTCATATGTTATGTACTCCTATAATTCAAGAATTATTCTATTTTTGTCATTTAGATTTTTGGATTAGGCAGATGATGATAACTAAGACAAAGTCATAAATTAAGAATAAAATGGTTTTATTAATAATATAATTATAAATTCTTTATACTTTAATGCAATCAAAACAAAAGAATTATTACAATATTTTAATAATCAATTCAAATCCATAACAGAAAATATATTTTATTATTTATAAATAAATAAAATTCTTTCTTATACTAGCTATCTATCTAAATATGACATTACTATAAGAACCTTTCATCAGTATTTGACAGATAATATTGCCACCATCAGAACAACGTAAGTTTGAGGAAAATGTATATTTCTCTAAGCCTATACAAAAATACTATTCAAGTTTAGACTAAGAATGTTTTATCATAATCTTTACATATCAAATATTCGTGCTATGAATATTAATACCATTACCATTTCAAAACTATTATGAAAAGATCAAGAGCAAATAAAGATGTAGGTCACAATACACAAGCCTTCAACATTTATTTCTAACACCAGAAAATAGGATAGGCAAAATGATGGGATAATCAAAAGTCCACACTTATTTATACATACAAATGTATGATTAGTTTCATATCACTAATCTTAAAAGCAAGAATAAACCATCATGAAAATTTGCTCAACACAATATTTGTATCTATAACATATACTCTAAAGGCATACTTTAAAATAACATGAAAACAGTTGCATAAACCTATTATTTATCATATAATAATACTATAAAAGACCGATAAAACACGTGGTATTATAACAAAATAATTGGGAATAAGAATTATAAATTAACAATTTATAAAAAATAGTACATCATCTCCAAATGTACATTTATTCATCCATATCCTTTAAACCCATACCAAATGTTCATATTACCTTTGCCAATACAATACGGCAATTATATTTTAAGAATTCAAATACCCATACATGATACATACAAATTATAAATAAATTATTAGCAAAATATATGCATAAAGATAAATTTATACCTAAAAGAAAAAAATATTTTTTTTACCACCTGTAGACAGGTTATAAGTCCTGAAATCACTCTAAAGCATACTTCGTAATGTTCCATTTCAAATAATGATTTCATTATAATCCAGACTCTTAAAGTTTCAAGATTACAAATCGATAAATAATTATTTAGTATCCAAGGCAATAAATATAACACTGATACAATCTGAAATAATATGAAGTTTAAATATAGCATATTATTCCTTCTATATCATAAGGCAAATGAAATTTTCAACTTAATAAAGCACACTTTGCAAATATATTTTACTTTAAAATAAAGATTGAAACTTTCACATTATACTTGAAAACAAAACACAATTTCCTGGAATAGGGTAATTTTAACTTTTGCAAATTATGAGAGCATATCATTGTCAACATAATTTATTCTAAAGTAAGATAAATATATTTTAGATATCAATAATTATTATACTTTAGAACTACTTTAATTATCTTTAAAATATTCTGTTAGCATATAGTTCAAATTTTTGCCATTTCCAAAAATTTAACATGATGAAGAATATAATTGTTATTAATATCCTAGCAGCAGAGTATTATAAAGTTATAATTAGTTTCAGATAATGTTTTAATAAATTATTCATAAATTTAAGCATCATTCTTATATACATAATAATAGCACAATAATTTTCAATTTACTTCCAATATTAGTGCAAGATAAATTGATAGTTGATATAATCGGTAATAGTATAAATACTGAACCCTACCGTCTGATGGCACTGTTTTTCACAAAACGCACATCAATATACCATTTTAGCGGCCTTAACTTACGGCTTTGACAGCACAAGAGGTGTTTTTTGAGCCTAACAGGCTGCTTGGGGGTGATTTATTCGACGATTACATAACAAAATACTACGCCCATTGCATTGCGACAGTATTCATCAAGTAAGCGCTCTTGAACTCTCGCTATGATCTGATTTGATGATGGCCATATTTGAAAAAGACAAAACTCTGCAAAAATTCATTGTCGGAAATTTTTAAGAAAGCGTAGTGGAATTAGTATTCCATATTAAGAATTGTCATGTCGTCACACACACTTCCCTATGCTTTTGAACTACATACAATTTGAAAAGGTTCTTTTCAGCAGAGTTTTTTCTGATTTCACGCGCAAATGCCCATTTACATGCGAATCTGTGCGAGAACTGTCAAATGTCTGCAAGTTATCTGAATTGGTCAAAGCTGAGTGAATTGCCGGCCACACAAGTAGACACACAATATTGTGTTTTCCCAGAAAGAGAAACTCCTGCAAGCATACCTATGTAGGTCTGCATAAGGGAAGTTGGTTTGAAGTCTCCAAAATTCTGTTACTTACAGCTTTGAGGCTTCCCTGTTATTTTATTTGTGCTCTTGGCTGCTGTTTTTATGCTCCCGTAAATGGTGGTTTTTTTTTTTACTTGTTTTGCTTCACAACTTGTCCAAAGTTTCGTTTCTTTTTGTTTTATTATACAAAAAAAAAAAAAGTGTTTAAGAGTTTATTCAAAAGACCCCATCAAAAAAAATAAAATAATAATAAAGAATGTGTGGTAACATAATAAAATGTTCAAAAAGAAAATCCAAAAAGAAGTCGATAATTAAAAATCAAAACAAACCTTCCCTGCCATGCCACCTCCCCTGGCTTAAAAAAAAAAGTGTTCTTTAAAAACGAACTGTTTATGTCTTTTTTTTAAATTAAAGGCTCAAAAAATTAAGGAAGAACTTTTCGCTATCATATAAAGCTTTCTGTAGCGTAAAGATTTGAAACAAAAAAGGAAAAAACGCCTTGTAATAAATTAACAAAAAAAAAAAGATGATAGATTCACAATTCAAAACAATTCAAAATCAAAACAAACCCTCTCCCCTCCAAAAAACCAAGTGTTGGTTTATTCAAAAGTAATGAATTGTTGAAGTTTTTCAGCAAATCAAAACAACCAAAAAAAGATAAGTTAAAAGCAACAACAAAGTGGTTTGTTACTGTATTTTTGTGTAAACAAACGATAGTTTAAAAGCAAACCAACACTTCTACACCATCTAAAAACAAAGTGTTTCTTAAAAAAAAACGAACCAAAAAAAAAAAAAAACCCGTGTGAAAAAAAATTTGGTTTACCGTAAGGGTTGTTTTCTATTCCCTGGTGTTAGCCATTTGATGGCGTTGATGCTAATCAAAAACACATGCATATTACGATTCCAGGCCGGGCCTACGATTCTATCTATATAAATATCGGCTTTTTTAAGTTTTTTGTAATAGGAGAGAGGAACTAACAGTAAATAATATTACTATTTAAAAAACAAACAAACAAAATTTAGAAATTCACATTAAATTTAAAAATGATACCTGAATAATTGACATTTTTTGGACAATAATTAATCATAAAATGGGTTTTTTATTTGTGTGTGTATGTGTCAAAAGTTATGGGATTTTTTTAATCGAAAATAAGACACAATTACTGTATACATTTTTTTTCAATTTACACATTCACGCTAAATTTACAAATGACACCAGACTAATTTGCTCTTTCTTTTTTTTTTGTTTTTGGACAGTAATTAATCAGAAAGTGTGTTTTTTTTGTTAGTGAGTATCTATAAAAAGTACCGTTCTCAAAATACTACATTTCAAAATGATACCCAACTATGTTGCATTTTTTTTGGACAGTAATGAATCAGAAAGTAGATTGTTTTTATTAGTGAGTAGATTTTATCAAAAGCCGTAATATTATTGAAATACTAAATTTAAAAATGATACCCGTGAATAACTTTTTTTTGGGTATTGACAGTAATTAATCAGAAAGTGGGTTTTATTTTCTTTGTGTGTGTATATATATAAAAAGTTACAATCTTTTTTTCAATCGAAAATAATACGCAATTTTACATGATTCAATTTACCCACAACATTTAAAAAATTCACACTACAACTTTAAAATGATACCCACCAACTAATTTGCTTTTTTTTTGGGGGGGGGGGCAGTAATTAATCAGAAAGTGGGTTCTTTTTGTTAGTGTGTATACCAAAAAAAGTACCGTTCTTTAAATACATTTAAAAATGATACCCGACTATTTAGCCTTTTTTTTTTTGGATAGTAATGAATCAGAAAGTGGAATATTGTGTTTGTTAGTGTGTAGATATCAAAAGCCGTAATATTATTGAAATACTAAATTTAAAAATGATATCCGAATAACTTTTTTTTTTGGTATTGACAGTAATTAATCAGAAAGTAGTGGGTTTTATTTTCTTTGTGTGTATATATAGAAAAAGTTACGGTCTGTTTTGAATAGAAAATAAGACGCAATTCTACATTATTCAAGTTAGCCACAACATTTAAAAATTCACACTCAATTTTCAAATGACACCCAACTAATTTGCTTTTTTTTTTTGGACAGTAATTAATCAGAAAGTGGGTTGATTTTGTTAGTGTGTGTATATATATAAAGGTACCATCATTGAAATACTCCATTGACAAATGATACCCGACTAATTTGTTTTCTTTTTTTTGGCACAGTAATTAATCAGAAAGTGAATTCTTTTTGTTAGTGTGTATATATAAAAAGGTACCGTTATTTAAATACTAAATTTAAAAATGATAACAGACTAATTTGCGGGTTTTTTGGTCAGTAATTAATCAGAAAGTGAGTTCTTTTTATAAATATTGTATATATATATAAAGTACCATAATTCAAAGATTACATTTAAAAATCAAACCTGACGAATTTGCTTTTTTTTTTTTTGGACAGTAATTAATCACAAACTGGGTTTTTTTTGGTTAATGTGTGTACATATAAAAAACTAATTTTATTTAAATAGTAAATTTAAAAATAATACCCGATTAATTTTCTTTCTTTTTTTTTGGGATAGTAATTAATAATCAGACACTGGGTTGTTTTTGTTTGTGCGTATATATCAAAAATAACTTGTCACGGACGAATTCTTGCGAAAACGTTTTTTTTCGCGTGCTCTTCAAAATACTTCCCTACTGCACCCTTAAAAGCAAATTTTGATGGTTACCCATTCGTAATGGAACCTTCATGACATCGTTAATAAAGTTACAACAGAGCAGTTGAAAAAAAAAACCTTTGTAATGAAATTTTAAATAATTATGACATGCTAAAATTCACATACTCTCACACCAAAGTATAGAGAAAATAGACATTCTAGCATTATGCTCAAGTTAATAACACAATCAACTATGGCAGCCAATAAGGCATTTGTCTGTGCTTTTAGCATAGAAAAAAGCCAGTGGGGACTCTTTCTGTGTTTTATTGTAGAAAGAAGCCTCTTAGGTTGGGTGTAGGCCATTGAAATGGTATATTTCTAGGAATTGACCTAGAAATAGCACCATCATGTGGCTAACACCAGGGAATAGAAAACCGTCGTTAATTTACAAACCAACACCCCTAGAAACAAATAAAAACCCGGGTGGAATAAAAAAAAAACTTTGATGGTTTACCGTCACTGATGGAAAAAAATTAAAAACAGGTTGGAAAAAAAAACTTTGGTGGTTTACCATCGCCGACGAAAAAATAATAAAAACTGGTTGGAAAAAAAAAATCTTTTGCCGTAATATTATGTAAATAAACAGATGACCCGCGAATCGGTATAGTGATGTGAATTGGGCGAAAAAGCGCCATCAGATAGTAGGGTTCAGTATTCATACTATTACCATTTTCCCGACATTAGCAAATCCATGTTACAGTTTGACTTTTTTTTCCATATGTCAAATGTGTTGACTGGGAAGTTGTTTCATTATTGTGTATATTTTGATGGATATATTGCAGTAAAATGAATGGGCCACTTTGGAGAAGGCCATTCTTTTTTTTGTTTTTAGAACTATAATTGACTGAATGAATTAACAAGTTCCTTTAAAGAAATCAATGATTGACATGGATTTAGGGCATTATTAATTGATAATTAATATGGTTTTAATTAGAAGCTCATATATTCTAATATATTGTAATGGACACATATGTACGTTACATTATTTTTTATTAGTAAACATAAAAAAAAAAGTTTGCCAATAAAAATTTCTTTTTTAAGAATTAAAAACTGAAAATTAAAAAATCATCTTAAACTCGCATATATATAAAATCGCACAGATAAATAATTATTAAAATAAAACTTTATTAAAAAAAGAGTAGTTTAAAACTAAATTTTCAGAAAAGATTTAGAGATAAAAATATATGTTTAAGTTTGAAAACAAATTAATTAATCTTTTGTAAAATGGAAATGATTATTTTAATTAGTAAACTAGCCTTTGGGCATTTAAATGTATAAGCATTGGTCAGATAGGAAAACAATAGAAACTTTTAGCAAATGAAAGAAATCCATCGGGAAATCGGACCTCAACGAAAAGGTTTTCACCATCATGACGTAATGTTGAGTTAATCCACAAAATTATTATAAAAGGAAAGGTTTGAAAATAAAAGAGTTAATTAGTTATTACGATGTGACTATATGTGTTAGTGTGGAGTTGAAGGAGAAGGGATTGAAAAGACGCACTCTTCAATCCCTTCAGTTTTGTTAAAAAAAAAGAGAAATGACATCGTTTTTTTTTCTACATTAAGGACCAACTAAACTAAAAGACCTCTGGATAAATAAATAAAAAACAACGGCTAACTCAACCAATCTTTTTAGGATGGCATGGGAATTCATGTTCAAATGGCAAGCAACAGATAAAGATGAACTGTTTTAAACCGTAAGAACTTTATAATTAATGAACATTAAATTAAAAACTTTCCGTATTTAAAATAATTAAGAAATAGAATCCTATCTGACCAACATTATTTATTAATTAGTTATAATTTTATTTAATGTATTTCTTTTGTAAAATCATTTCCATTTATTTATTTATTTGTTCTTTAAGTTTTATTATGATTTCTGTTTTTCATTAAACTAGTTATATAAATATTAAACTTAAGTCGGGCGTGAATGGCTATATAGATTTGTAAAGTTATATTAGGGGAGGGTAATCTTAGGTTATTCATTTTGTAGTTGAATTAGGTCAATGGATTGGATATATTGGTGTAATTAGTAGATGTAGTACGAGATTCGCTATGGGCAGAATCGCTATTATATGCCGCACACACTCATTTTGCCTATGGGAGGAATTATAAGACGGAGACTGCAGTTCCTTCCTATGGAGTTTTTTTTTATTGCTCTCATCGTCAGATAGATGTAATATTCCTATCTGACGAGAAGCAGTTTCTTCTCTTAACCTAATTGTGCTGCCGTATTCGTATTACATTGAACACATCGATATATCAGATGGATTGAAGTTTGGTTTGACTGCGAACCTTTGGCCTAAGGTTAAACAAGGATTGAATATGTTCTTTTCAAATGCAAATCTATGTAGTCTATTCATACTCGACACTCTAAATAAAGATGCATTAAATTTAAGTTGGGTATAGACGCTTGCATGGGTTCGTTACCGGTTGATTATGTTTTTGGTTTTCATATTCGATCAAAATATATATAGACATTCGGTAAATACTGATACCTTATGGTGAGTATCTAAAATGTATTTATTCGGATGTCTTTTAAGTTATTGGTGTTAATGCAAGCATCTTATGGTGAATGCTATTGGGTTACTTATAAATTTCCCTCTGCAATTGACGGTATCAATGATTTTGTATTTTGATCGTTTATGTTTATTTTGAAATGTTTTTGACCGTGGAATCTATGTAACCGATCTATACTCAACATTTTTAAACAAATCTGTGCGAACTAATAATAGTATAAAATTTAAAATGTAAATTAAAAATCTAAAATAAAAGTAAAAATAATGTTAAATGTTAAAGTAAACATATTAAAATAATAATGTTAAATCTTATATATATATATGTGCGTAAATAAATTTTTGTATGTTAATTACTGGCAGTGGCTTATTTTATTTATTTTTTAATATTGAAATATAATTAGATAAGATATTATATTATTAAATCTCTGCTACTCCCTGAGCTAGTGACATGGGCTAATGACCGGATATCAAAATATATAAATAAAATAAAAAAAATTTTTTTTTGACTTACGTATCTGCCTACTTTATAAATTTTTCTAGGTTCAAATGCCTAGATGGCGCCCTGTAGTGCAAATTATGTTAAGAATTATTCTCCGGATCGTTATAATATATTTTAATAAACTGTCTGGATTTATAGACAAAATAAATTAATATTATATTTAAAAATACAATTTATCATTTAATACAATAATTAAAATATTACAATAATCATAAATTATTTAAAACATTTTTTTAAAAAAAGTTAATCAAAATTTAAATATAATATTTTAGATTTTCTCTCAATCAAAACAATCATTATAAACATATGCACATACTTGTAAGATTTAAAATGTTAATTAACAGTGTCTAAGTAAACTATACTAACTAATTGTATTATAAAATACTATAGAAATATCAAATTATTTAAAATGTTTGTTTTACTTTACTTTTTTTAAAACTACATTTGGTATGTAATTGTATTTTAAACTAAGAATGAATTATACATTAATAGGAATGCAAAATCTATGAATTTAACACATATAAAGTTACAAAGTTAATTAAACTGATATTTTAAAATTGATTTTCTTTTCATTTAAGCCTATCTAAAGAAATAACCTATAACAATAGTTCTATTGATAAATTTTAAAGTTTTAAACTATTCATGTTTGACATCAATTGATTTATTGGAAGAAAAATAATATATACATTTTTTTTTATTTATATTTATCCACATTATACACATACATGGTTCCCTAAGCAAAACTTACTATGATAAATAAGAGCAAATATAGAACCAGCTAAAATAAGTTTGAGTAATCAGTGATTACTAGATTGGAATGGATTTCAATATTTATCTCAGACTACTTTCTGGCTTTTGTCTTTATCAATGAGAACTTTGGACCCAATCTAGAACTATTACAGTTTAGGCATCTGATAATTCTTTTTACATTATCAAGTTAAAAATTTGAAATCAAAAAAACCCCTAAAGTTCTGAACTTAAACTAATCTGCTTGTATAAATCGGTAAACATATATTTTACTATCTCAGTTCTTTCATAATTTTAGGCATTTTTTTTTTTGCATAATAATTACTAATTACTGGATTATGTACAAACTACTGAGTCTTACCGGATCACACGATACAATAACAGAAAGGCAAGTAAGAACTGCACTCATTGTATAGAACTTCAACCAGTTATCAACAGATTCTTGGGAAAGAAGAGGAGTAGAAGAAAAATCAGGCTAGAAGATGGGGAGAAATAAAAGAAAAATAACATTAAAATAAACATATGATAAAATAAATAATAATAATGTAAATTATATTTTAACTAGATATTACAAATAATTGTAATAAAATATTAGTACTGAATTTATATCCATTTTGCTAATCTGGTATTTTCAATTTCCGGATTTTCTGGATTTAAAAAAAGTCAGTGATAGCAAAAAATTAAAAATTAAATTAAATGATTCATTTAAATGTTCATTGCTTTAAAAATATTTAAAGACATAAATTTAAATTCTTTATTTGAATTGATTTATAAAGAAACATTTTGCCATGTTGAGGCTGTTTTGATACATTTATAATTATATAAACTTCTTTTTATTTTGTAATACAACAAAACACAAAAGATAACAGACAGCATCTAATTATACCCTACATATCTACAGTAGCTAAAAATTTCAGTAAAATATTACAGAAGGAATTCAAACTTGGATTCAGAACCCCTCCAAACACAAATAGGCTCATCAACAACACCAAAGATAAAAGAAATATAGAAGAAACCTCCCATGTCGTTTATAAAATTGTGTGCCTGCAGACAGGATGTGATTCAGTATATTATGGGGAAACTCGGGCCACAGTGAGCAATAGACTGGCTCAGCATAGATATATATATACAAAAACCACAACTAAAGGAGAGAGAGCAGCTCAGTATTTGCTGATCATCAGCAGGAGCAAAGCCATAGATTTGAGCCGTCTAAAGCCGACATCGTGTGCACAGAGAGGAATGATGTTAAGAGGAAGATTAAGGAGGCATGTTACATCACCAGCGATGCCATGTCAATCAATAGAAAAGACACGTGCTTCGCGATCTCGAAAAGGTGGATGTTATAATTTGCATGCATTTGCATAGAATCAACAGCATGTAAAAAGGACTATGATTATGGAGCTGTAGGTGCTCCGAAAGCGCTAAGTCCATAAATAGAGGCTCACTAATAACAAACTTATAGCTTCACCTCAGCTATTAATCTTAGCTTAACAGTAATTCAATACAGAGCATAGTTTGCTATAAAGGAAAGATTAAGAGTTCTACAAATTAACTACAGCTTAGCACTGCTTTCGACTAGGCAGATCATATTCATAGAACTAGATAAGATTAACTTTATCTAGTGCTATGAATGTGACCTACCCGATCAAAAGCAATGCTAAGCTGCAGTTAATTTGTAGAACTCTTAATCTTTCCTTTATAGTAAACTATGTTCTGTATTGAATTAATAATTATACTTTTCTAACGCTTTGATCAAATCAGCTAACAACTTGTCAATAAATAATTTTTTTTTTGGATATCATGGACAAATGATGAACCAACATTGTACAATTCACAAAGCTTAGATATAAATGGCTTAATAAATTTCTAATAAATTGATAAAGAGATCTGTTTGTATTTGACAGCTCCACTACTACTTACACCTGCATTACAATTATTGCTTTTTGTTAAATATATATATAAAAAAGCAGAAAATATGATACTGATAGACTCCCCCCCCTCCATATGTTGAATTGTATCAAATACAATGAAAATAAGACAAACGTCACATTTTTAGTTCTACACTCGTACATATATCATAACAGCTGATAAGAACTTTTATTTTTAAGACTTTCACTGTAAAATAATAATTTTTTAGAACCTAAAATAGAGCATACAGTTAGATAATAATGGAAATACTAGTGGATGCCTTTAAATGAAACAATATAATGCTATCATTTATATCAAGAATTATATTCTATATAAAATGGAATTACACAACAAACAGTATTAAGAGAGTGTTAAAATACTCCTGATGAAGAAAAATCGTAAGTTTTTTCAGATATGTCTGGAGAGAATGTCAACCTTTCACTGGTTCAAAACTAGCAATGAGAACTCTGTATTTAAATCAGAAGATTAGAGAAAACATTGAAGATGTATAATATCAACCTCATGTTTTTCAAACTACCATAAGACATATGATCTCACAAACTACTGAAATAGTATGATAATGATTATGTTCATAATAAATAAAAATATGCTCCTATAGGACAATTCTACAAAACTATATGTTAATAATGTAAAACTAAATTTATTACATAACTTTTAGCAATTCAAATTAATCAACAACTTGAATTAACATTTTACTTCTATATATTAGCAAATATTAGAAATCATAATTTTTAAAAAACCCAAATTTCTAGGCTGTGCCCATCTTCAGCAGTACTCTTATCTTTAAACTCATCAATGGCAATCTAGAATTATTAGAAATGGGACAAATATGGGTGTAATGCCCAAGAGACAAACTCCAATGAAACAAAATTAAACTCTGATTTATAAAAAATGTTGGAGTGAATTAAATGAGATGACTTTATATGCTTTAGTTTTAAGTCCCTAACTAGAATGATGAAAAATGCCAGCTCTCATGGATGTAATGTAAATTTAAAGATAGTGATTTGAATATTAATTAGTTAAGATGGTCATGAAATAATGTTTAAACCATATGCTAGTTAAAGTTCATTTGTCTATATCCCTTCGAATACAATTTATAGTTATTGTTATTAAATAACTGAAGTAAATGAAACTCAGGGCTTCCAATTAATGAATAATGATAATTTATTTACACCAAGTAATAATAAATAACAAAGTCATATGATATATCAAAGAAATAAAACTTGGGGTGCAATAACTGTGTAAATGTTTGTATTTATGGTAAGTGTTGTTCATATTGTCTTAGATTTGGGGAATGGGCAAATAGGTTAGGGTTCATGATTGCGCCTGACCTACATATCTCTAGCATGATTGGATTTGGGGTACTTTTGTTCAGATTCTAAGTCTTGTTGGATGGACATACGTTTTTGACCAGTACAATATATACTGAATAATGATAAAGATTTGTGTAAAAGATTGTGGTCTGAGCCAACTGATGAGTGCTAGTTCAGCATGAAATGTGTATCTTGGGGATCATAGATCTTTTTCACATGTCTTTGGTCATATGTTTAGGATTACATCACTCCACAAGTTGTTAAAAGTCGATAGAAACCAGTCCCTATCTTACGTGAGAGTAATGTAGTGGAAATTGCACTGCAGAAATATTATTCATTATTAGATAATCTTTAGTCTAATGAATGACTAATAAAAATTAATAATACACTTTCATTAAGTGATTTGTGCCAAAGTTGTGAGGGCAGCACATTTGACACATCACTTAAATGGTAGTAATTTGCTATCTATATATATATATACTGAACAATGATAAAGATAAATGTAAGATTTTGGTCTAGGCCAACTGCTGAGTGCTAGTTCAGCATGAAATGTGCATCTTGGGGACCATAGATCTTTTTCACATCTTTGGTCATATGTTTATGATTAGAATGGATAGAAACCAGTCCCTACCTTGTGTGAGTGATGTAGTGAAAATTAAACTACAGAAATATTAGTCATTATTGGATAATCTAGTCTAATGAATGACTAATAAAAAATTAATAATTTATTGAACTCTCTCAAAAAAAAAAAAAAAAAACTAGACAGATAAGAAGACTAATGTAAAAAAAACCCAACAAACTAAAATCTTAAAGCCAATAAACATCACACGACCACCTCCTCTTATGCTTGTGTATAACTGTTGTTAAAACAGGCAAAACTCACTATATATATTGCCAGCTAGAGTAATCAATGGATGCCAGAAGGCTTGGTGCATAAAATCCCCATCTAGTGCCTACGCATCCAATATCCCCAGACTAGTTTCTGGCTTATGGCCTTCATCAGTGAGGAGCCTTGGATCTGAGAGCACTGCATCTAGATCTTAGAATCTAATGCAACCCTCCAGCAACCTTTTATCTCCATTTAACTACAAAACTACGAGTCTTAAATTGAAAACACCGTAATGTTATGACTATATAAGCTAATGGGCTTGGATTGAAAACATTAAGGTATTTTCAATTTAAGACTCATAGTTTTGTAGTTCAATGGAGATAAAAGGTGGTTGCTGGAGGGTTGCATTAGATCCTAAGATCTAGATGCAGTGCTCTCAGATCCAAGGCTCCTCACTGACGAAGGCCATAAGCCAGAAACTAGTCTGGGGATATTGGATGAGTAGGCACTAGATGGGGATTTTATGCATAAGCCTTCTGGCATCCATTGATTACTCTAGCTTGCTGTGTGTGGCAATATATATAGTGAGTTTTGCCTATTTTAAACTAAGATCTTGTTATATCAAACTATTATAATGCCACAGACAAAATAAATATTTAATTCTAGGATAAAATATATAGATCGTTTTATTTCAATCTTTAAGATATAAATGATTAAAGACTGATAAATAGTTTATACTGTACTATATAGACTTCAGTTATTAACTTTTTATGAATATAAATTACATGAATAATGTTTTCTGGAAATATGGTTAACTGAGCTTTTAAATAGCATTCAACCCAAGCTGTAAAAAATGAATAAACATAGTCTTGTTTGTGTTTTTTTGTTTCCCCAAGGACAAAGTATCACAAAATGACTATAAAAATTATTATCTCTACTTTATTCATTAAAAAAAAAAGAAAAAAAAAAAAGTACAAAGACTGTATTCCAAAACTGAAATATATAACATACCATAACATGAATGTGTGCTTTTCCTTTTTTGATAACAAATACCCCAGCTAATCCCACCACTTTTTGTCCGAATCGTTCACATAAAGCTTTTCTTAGACAAGAAACAAAATTTTCATCACCAGTTCGTTTAGATGCCTTCACATGAAGTACCTGAAAATAAATAATAAAATGCTGTGTGTCACACACATATATTGAAATGGTTATCTCACTATCACAGGTCATTATTAATCCTAGCATAAGTCCAATTTGAAATGAAATATAGCAAAATAATATTAATAGAAAATCATTTTAAATAAAATAAATGATCAAGATTTAAAATAAAAAGACTGGAATTGAAAAAAAAACAAAAACAGTCTGAATATGGATATTGATAAAATATTTAAAGGGAATCTAAACTATAAATTGGCTGTAACTATAATTGCTAATTGATTAAAATAAACTGGAAATGAAGTTTGTATCGATCAGTTGTAATATAAATTTATTTATAGGTAAACAGAAACTAGTAATTAGAGTCAAGAACCCTTAATTCTGAAAATTTAATAAAAATAAAAGATTGAAATCTTTTGTTTAGAATATCATAGTTAAATTTTGTTTCAGAAAGAGAAAGTAATTTGTTTCCATGTAAAGTCAAAGGCAATCTGTTCCAAGTTGAAAGTTTTTCAGAATTTCAAAATTGAAGTACCGAAATAAAAATATGACATCAGTTCAATGGTTAAATAATTAAGCTAAAGCAAACCAACTAATGAATGGCTAGAATCGATTGAAGATTTTATACCAAACTGTCATGTTAATTTTAGAAATGATTGATGCAAATAATCCTGCTGAAGTTTTGAACCTACAAAACCAACATGCATTCCATCTATACAAATTTCTATCTACAAAAATTTATCAATATGTAATGATAGATAATCAATTCCTGTAAAATGATAAAATCAGGAAAGAGACCTACATTAAAATTATGGTTTTAAATTTGGCAGTATTATTCATTTGAAAGCATTCAAGTTCTGATAATTGAGTACAAATCTACATTTGAGTCTTTCATTCTTTCACAGTTGATGACCTTTTATCAACAAGTTAATTTGATCTTCAGGTAAACTTATATTTTCTTATTTAAAATAGTAATTTATATGTCTATTGTTGTAATATGATTTTTGGTGATAAATTATTTCATTGGACTTATTACTTGTCTTGGGATTAAAATGAAATATATATATAAAAAAGAAAAATTTGATCAATGGAAAAAATAAATAAATAGAAAATTTACTATCTTTCAATAATTAATCCAGCTGTGAATTTTATCAGGAAACATATTGTTTATACCAATTATGCTGTTAATTTAGATTTATCTTTTTGTTTGAAAGTATATAAGAAGATATTTCTTAAAACTGCCAATATAACGTGAATCTAATCATATACTTGAATAATGTAGAAGCTGTAGACGTGAATGATAGGATGAGCCATCTTTTGAAATCCTTTTGACTATATATATGCATATGCAGACTGTTATGATTAAAGTGAAGTACTAAAAGAGCTTTGTTAATTTAAAAGAAGTAATAATTTGGTCTTGTAAGGCAGATAACCCTTGTTTATCTATTGGTGTTGATAAAGAATATAATTAAAGAGCAATTAATAATCCTGTATTGAATAAAGATGCAAATATTTTAAGAAGATAAATGTACATTACATTTTTTTGCTTTTCTAATTAAAAAAAGGTCATTAGTCAAAACAAAAAATTCACATCATCAATTTTAACAGAGGATTAAAAATCCATTGAAATTAAGTTGAACCTCATAAGACAATTATCAGTAAAGAATAAGTTCTCTCTAAAAAAACGTACCACCTGTACTACCATTTTTTTTGAGGTATGAATGCAATTGTATTTTATTCAAATGTTCCATGCAGTAATTGATATATGCTATTACTATTACATAAATTTTCTTTGAGATACCAGGATTAAAATCAGTAAATATGAATAAAATTTGCTTTTTGCATTTTGTTTATAATAGTATTTCAACTTGTTACTTTTTTGTTGATGCATGATTATATAATATTGAAAGATACAATCAATGTCCAAACACAGAGACATAAAATGTATATTCTTTAGTAGGGAAATAATTTTATTAATTAAAAATGGATGAATTTGATAATGAAATTGGATATTTGAATGAGAAGGGATTTAAAAGAACATATTGATAAAGGTATATTTAAGTTAGAAATATGTGCCACATCATTATAATCAAACCAATACAATAAACACTATTATCTACATTCTGTCATACTTATCATAGAGTGGATCCAGATTGTAAATATGAACCAAAAATACCATTTGATATCCACAATTAGAGGAATCAGAGAATTCTGTTGTGAAATTAGATAAGTTGAAATACTTTGTTTTTTAATTTATTCAAACCATATTAATCTTAGGTGTTTATTAATAAAAGTAAATTTATACTTACCATCATGTTTAAATCTCTATACTCAAGTTTAATCAATATATGTGAAAATGTTTATAGAAAAGTCATATTTCCAAAGACCTAATATAGATAATTAGAATGGCTGTATGTAACAGCAATCAGAATTGGGGGGGGGGGTAATAATAGTGATATGTACACGAGCCTAATTTTGCTTAAGCTAGCTGTACAATCGTTATATTATTTTGGAAATAATACACAAAAAGGTTTAATTTAATGAGTTTATTACTCAAAAATATAATATTAGTAGCTTGTTAGTCTTTTAACTAGAGACTTGCTGGTTGACTTCCATATGCACATACAGTTCTTTATAGTACCGAACTATAACATGACATTTCTTATATACTTTATTTACTCTGTTAATTGTTCTTCATTAACTTTTCACCACAGTAATCTCTACAGCATATTTCACTGCTTACAATCTTCTGAAAGATTTCAATAAACCTAATTGTAACTCTTCACTGGATCTATTTCCAGCCATATTCTTCATTAAAATAATGTCTGCCTCTCCCAAGAAAACTAAGATCCAGTTCACAGTAAAATATTTTTTTTTTGGAAACTATTATACTATCTGTTTATACATACTCAATTTAACGAAAATATCCTTTACAATTACAGATTACGTATCATACCTAGTAAGATCAACAACAAACTGAATTGGTAATTTTATTCTCACAATATTAAAGAGTATCTGTTGTGTTTGGTTTGGATTACAGACCCAACTTACAAAAAAATAACACAATCACCCGAGTTACAATTAATATAATTATTATATCTACAAATATATATAATACAAGAGAATATATACAATACTGAATATTATAGATTAACGAAAACTTTTGGCTCTGCATCTTGTGGTCCTACCGCTTCCTGCTACACCTGATAGCTTGCCTCACGGGTAGAGGGTATGACTTCCAGCTGTGCAAGACAGCTTGCTTCGAGTCAACAGTAGTCTTAGCAGCGTCCGGTCTCTTTGTGGACTTGCCTAGTTGTGTGGACAAAAAGCATATTGCTATCATGAGAATTCTTACTGCTGTTCAGGTTAGCAGCGCTTCCCTGGGAGAATGCATACTGTTTTTATAGGTTAGATAAATGTTCTCACAAAAGTCTGACTATTTATAGCCAGATTCCTGACCTTATTGAAAACATTCGAATCCAGCTCTCATCACTGCTTATTGGCCTGTATTACTCATTGGCTATGTGTTTAGCTGTATATTAGCCCATTGGCCTGCAGCAAACAAAGCTTAATCCGATCAGATAAAGAAGCAATCTGGAATAGTCCACTTCGGAGGGAAGGGAGGACTATAACAGTATCCTTAAATGAAAATTGTCTATTACATTTGTTATGTTATGACACTCCATATTCAAGTAATTTAGTTGACATACTGTATTATCATATGACAAAATAGCCTATCTTAGGCTTATTAAATGCAGTAGCACATTTAAGACTATGTTGCATCTCAACATTCGATTTGTTTTTTTACTGAAAAAGCTATAAAGATATTTAAAGAGATCAACATTGACAAACTTATAATTATCCAGATTAAAAGTTTTTCTATAACTGATTGATAAAGCAACTGAATTTTTTTGAATATAAATTATTAAATCAAATCTTTATAGAAGCATATAAATAAAAACATTCTATACAACAATCTTTCAAAGTGGCAAGAATATCATAATTATCAACATATTGTAAATCTAAGAACCAGAATAATGACATTCTTTTTCTTTGCATTTAATCATTACAAATTAAAACTCCATTATCAAATTTATACATTTGATGTTTATTTCACTAAGTCAACTATGTACAGTTATAAAATTGGAAAACAAAGTTGGAACCAATCCTTGTTTAACACCAGTTTTCATTTTAAATGCTGTAGATTTTCCATCAGTTATAATAATACTTCCTTTCTTATATCATGTAGCAGTTGCATAATACGAACAAATTTCCCCTGGGAATTAGTTATTTTCTAATTGTAGAAAACCTTCTTGGTTAACAGTGCCAAATGTCCTAACAATTCAGTAAAAGTAGTATATAGAATACAATTTTGCTTGAGACATTTTTTCTGTAGGTATTTATTTGACAACAAATACCTACAAATCTGTGGAACTTCTTGATTTTCAAAAATCTTACCAAATCTTTAATAAATATTTATCTGACTATAAACAAGTAATTCAAAAAAGTCTTGAAAATATTTTTGCTATTAACAATGATATTCATTAAGCATCACATGATCACCGTGCCCTGTTTATAAACAATGATATTCCATAGTTGCTACTGCAATCTTTTTCATACCCTTTATTTCTGTAAGTTGGATTAGATGACATCACTTCATGACATCCTGTTTTATGGTTAAGAAGTCTAATACCATTATTTTGAAAAATTTAAAAAGGGAATTACACTAAATTGTCTTGTATTTTGATTAATAAAAAAGTAATAATTTAACTACCATAATCCTATTTTTTAATTTACATTCATTAACTAATTAAAAAAAAAAAAATCTTAATCTTTTAAGTATATAAAGATTTAAATATATTCAACATACATTATAAAGAAAAAAAAACAAGTTTATTTTATCCAAAAATATTTTTCTTTCTTTGTTATAATGAATTATTTTATATTTTTGTCAAAATCAGAAAAGTCAAAGAAATTTAATGAAATTCTTGCATTTAACAGACAAAATTATTATTTAATCATTATTCAAGTAATTCCTGCAGACAGTAAATTTTGTCTGTGTTCATTTCTACTTTTTTTCCTTTAAGTTTTATATATGCGCACACACTATGTTGTGTAATATGAGACCATATATTCATTATGATTCAGCATATCTCAAATATATCATAAAGACTTATGGTCTTTTTGTTTTTAAGATTATAAAAAGTAATTTTAAATTCATCAAGACAAATATCTCCGTCCAAATCTGAACTAAGTAATATACATAAATTGGAAATTTTCCATTTACTTCTTAAAATCTTTCATAACATTTCTTATAATACATTAAAGATCAGCCTTTTCAAGCTATTGTGCATGTGCTTTTTACAAGCGTTAATAATAAATGAATATTTTCATTCCCAACACAAGATATAGTATTTATGAAAGAATAAAATGAATCCACTTATTCTTTCCAACCCAAATGCTTATATATTAAGACTCATAAAAAGCGCATGCCCAATAGCTTGAAAAGACTGATCTTTAATGTATTACAATTTATAAAACATAGCGCTATAAAAATAAATGCTTATAACATTCCTTAAGTTTTTTTCTTGTTCATTCTCCTGGTTTTTTTTTTTTTTTTGTAAATGATTAACTTTTTATTATATTTTAATATTTTGATTAAATTTAATTTGTGAAATGATGATAAACAAATCATAATAATAACTGAATAAGTGTATAAACCAGAAACATAAACATTATTATTTGCAATCTCAAAATTTGCAATAATTAACAATCATACATATTCTATAGTAATTACTAACAAGTCATATTCAATAGTATACTTATATGAATATTAAAAGATTACAAATTTTTATATATCCCCATGTTGTTGTAAGATATACAAAAAAGTGTTTCCAATTATTTGATATTCAGATTTTCACATATGCATTTATATATATGTAATAATATTATAAATCGATGTCTGTATTTCTTTGACTCAATATACGTAAACTTATAATTAAATATTAGTAAATACAGTAATCAAAAATTTTGAAAAGGCTAAAAAATATAATCGTCACTTAGGAGCACTTTCAACTACCTTCGTAATCTTTATCAACTAATTCCTTGAAAGGTTAACCTTTGCATAATTCTGTGACCTTAATGTTAGTTGCCTTCCTATTGATTAAGTCTTATTTGTATTTATATATTAGCATAGCCTCCTTTATTTTCTTTTTATTGTTATTTCTTTCAGTTTGTAATATTATAATTGAAATTAAAACCATGTATGCATGATTTATTATGTTCATAAAAAAATGGAAGCTGATACATTATTATTACCTTTGCAATTTTGTTTCATATTTTGAACCCTTTTTAATAACAGCAAGTGCTCTTTAGTTCTTTTCTCCAATGTACATCTCGATTCCCCTATATATCTGCTACCACACTTACATATCCATTTATAAATGTTGCAATTTTTATTTATAAATGAGGTTTTATCTTTAGAGTTATTTATTAATTTATTTAATGTAGGAGGTGCATAAAATTCAATGTCACATATACAATAAATTAATAAATAACTCTAAAGATAAAACCTCATTTATAAATAAAAATTGCATCATTTATAAATGGATATGTAGGTGTGGTAGTGGATATATAGGAGAATCGAGATGTACATTGGAGAAAAGAATTAAGGAGCACTTGCTGTTATTAAAAAGAGTTCAAAATACGAAATAAAATTGCAAAGGTAATAATAACGTATCAGCTTCTGTTTTTTTCAACCATAATAAATCATGTATATATGGTTTTCATTTCAATTATAATAATGTAAAAATATTGCAAACTGAAAGAAATAATAATAAAATAAAAATAAAGGAGGCTATGCTAATATATCAATACAAGCAAGACTTAATCAATAGACAGGCAGCTAACATTAAAATCACGGAATTACGGGAAGGTTAACCTTTCAAAGAATTAGTTGACAAAGACTACAAGGATAGTTGAAAGCACTCCTAAGTGATGATTATATTTTTTTGTCCTTTTCAAAATTTTTAATTACTGTATTTACTAATATTCAATTATAAGATTATATATGCATGTAAATAAACCTGAAGCTCCATTTACAATGCATGAAACATTCATCACTCTGATACACTGCTATGTGAAAAAATTGCCAAATTACTCTGTGATATGTAAACATTCTAGAAATCTTCTTTCTTAAGATACCTTGAGTGATACTGATTACCCTCATGAATACAACAACAGCACATCTTACATTAACAACATTAAATTGAAAGACTTGATGTTAATTAAAGCATGAATATTCATACTTCAATATCAAAATGGTCAATTTACTGTTATTAATATAAGATTTGCATTATTATATTCATGTGAATAATTGGCATCACTTCAGGCAACTGATTCCTAAAATGTATACATACTGCAGAGGGATTTGTTAATTTTGGTAGGGTGCTAGAAAAATAAAGGTTTCACAGACTGTAATCGGAGTAGTCATTTATTTGTTTACATTTATTTCAAAATGCTTTAATCTATTAATTAATAAACATAATATATACTTTACCTGGCTTTGAATACCTTCACATATTAAAAGATTAGCTAAAATACAAAAATCTTCATGATCTACTTTTTCCAGACAAAAAGATCCATCCTTTAATTAAAAATAAGATTAGTTTAGTACAAACACATACACACACATATATATATTATTTTAATTCACATAATTTCAATAATAATAATATCATAATCATCATTATCTTTATGATATACATAAATATAATATTGATGAATATAAAAGTTATATAACGATATTCTTTATGTAAGTAAAAAAATAAATTTACAGTTCTATCACTACAATTTATAAATTAATATATTTTAATGAGCCCTTAAATAAATTACAAATATTAAATAAGTTCCAATAAAAACATAATTTTATTTATGGAGCAACTAAGATTGAATAGATTACTACAGTAATTCATAAGTATTTTTATATTCTCAATCCTATATTTTTAATAATCATAACTTATTTGTGGGCTTATTAAAATTATTGGAATTTTCATTATGAGTGTAATTTGAAATTTTAAGACTGCTTGATTAATATTAAAAAAATTATCATTAATGTAAAGGTTCTTCCCAGTGTTAGTGTTTGCTTTATGTAATATATAAAAACATGGGGTTAAATAAAAGTGGCCATTATGGATAGTGTTTGTAAGTTTGTTAAAAAAAAGATTTTTTGGGAATTTGACTTGTGAATTATTATAGTAAAGTATTTGGACTTGTTTGTTCGGTGAATAAGGTTGAAAATTAATATAACTATTTAAAGATTCCACTTTTGAAAAAAGCCCCCCCCCCCTCCTTAAAAGACTAACTGAAGAAATGTCATGAATAAAATTTTCTGAAAAGTATCTTATAAAAAATTATTTAGTAAAGGCAACTTTTCAGTTAAACTTTAGCAAAATTTCACTACTGAATCGCATAGGAGTAATTTGAAGAAGTAAAATTAAACTGTCCAGTATTATTAGATGGTGATAATAATAATAATTTAATAATTAGATTAAAAACTGTCAAGAGAATAGTCAAAAAATTATAACTGTTGGTGTTAAAAAATTAATTTTATTGACTATAAAAATTTTTCAATATCTGGAATTTAAATATAAATACGATAAATCTGTTATAATTGTTAATGATATCTAAAATATACAAGATGTGAAAAGCTTCTAATAAACAAAAAAATTATCTTTGGAAATGCTAAAATTTGATACATTTTTAATGAAAATTAACCTCAGATGATTTTCTATATTGTTATGTATTTGTTCCCCAAATCTTTTCCAAAATGTAAATGCATAGCACCCATAGTTCTTTAATAGTGATAATCTATCTAAAGAAAAGTCCTGTGTTGTTGAAACCAGTGGTAGCATGATATATAGCTGAAGATTTCTTGATTAAGCTCTATTTATCATTTTGGTGATCTAATTTTACATAATCTTCCAAGTGATAACTTGCAATCTTACCACTAGTATTTCAGTTTAGTGTAGAGTATCAGCCTTTGGAATTTGGGATTCTAGGATCGAGTCCAGTGTGGAAGACATTTTGGCACTTCTTAAACTCTCAAGTAATAAGGCCATTCAAATATTTTTATTTAATGTTACTTCCAAAGAAACAAGTTTATTCTCCTTTCATAGCAATTACATGTACAAATCTTAACTCTCATTAGAATATTCATCAATATTATATAACTTTTATCCTAAACGTTAAATTCCTTAACATTGAGCACTCACATATTTAATGAAGCAATGATTTGATATTGCTCTAAAGAATAGTTCATAAAAATATGTTCACTTTCATATGACATCTGACTATATTTTCTATTATAAAATATCTTTGTATCATATCATATATTGATCTCATCAACATATGTTTAATTCTTGTTTGTGTACAGGAAGGGTTTTACTATACTGCACATGTGTATTTCTTTTGAAAATGATAATCTTATTCAAGCACAGCACTCAATGGTATTAAAAATTGTTAGGTCTTCAATATATGAAAAAATAAAAACAGTAAAAATATTTACCTGGAAATTTTTTTTCTGTTTTAAAAGACACTAATTTTTAAATATTTAAGAATATTAAATTTGATAGACAAATAGTGGGATAAATTATTTTATCAACTTTTTTACTGCTATCAAATATTTGTCTTACTATCCCCCCCCTCAATACCCAAATCAAACAATGAAGAACTCTAGCTTCAAAGGAAACATCCATTTTCATTGCTGAATCAACTCCTACTCTAAGCAGCCACTTTTACGTACTATAGTTATTTAAACCAAATATTTAGTCCTGAAATGCAAAGCATAGTATTATCCTCTTGATGAGCAAAATAAAAATGTTCATATTTTAGTCACAGTTCTTAAGTCTTGACAATTCACTTTCATAATATACAGTCACTTCATTTGCTGAGGGCAGAATAAAAACAACATTTGTGCTCTCAATCACATCAGTAGTCACGAATAATGACTTAATAATATACCAAAACAGGCAAAACTCTCCATACAGTAATGATCATGTGATGTTTAATGGTTTAATAATATATCATTGCTGGGAAAAAAAAAATTCAGTTGTAAGTTTAAATCCCAGAGATGAATCCATTGATTCCAGTCTATTGTTTTCAGTTAAATTATAAAAGTCCAGTAAGGATTCTAGTTTTATTGGAAGTCCATAAGCTCTAGTTAAGACACTGGTTGTAAAATACCCTTGATCATCTCATAGGTTATCAGATACCACATATGATGCCATCTGATTTAAAAATGATTCAATCAATTTAAAACAGTTTACATAATCATTTTTAAAGCAACTATAATAAAGACATCCACATGATATTTAATAATCACAATATCTAAGCTTCAAGCATCATATTTGTTTTTGGTTATCATTTCATTATATTAGACCATCTTTCTATAATTGCCTTGTCAACACACTAAACTATATTAAGATAGTCAAAGGCATCTTATCACAGCTAATAAATTACACTTGATAAAAAACAAAGAACATTTCAAAAATATACTAATGGTCAAGCACTTGTAGGTAATGTAAATATTTAATAAAATTAAATCAATTTTGTTATTCAAATTTTTTTAGTAGTAATGATATATTACAAATCTTCACTATGCACAAATATAATACATACTCAAGACAAGTCAATTATCAAAGCATAACTTTCTATATGATCAATCAAATAATATTGTAATATTAACATTAATGAATCATTCCACCTATGAGATTTATCAAACATATTACACATTGTTTAATACAAAAATTGTGTCAACCATAAAACAAATACAAATACAATAAAAACACAACAGATATACAAAATGTGTGAATGCTATATCAATATATAGAAAAAAAAATATAACAATTATTATTTTATGTGGGCATTATATGTGACATGTTGTAGCCAAAAAAAAAAATCATCTCGTTTTTTGTAGATGATTAATGCACACACTGATGGTGAAAGTAATAATATCTTAGAAAAAGACTATAGATTTCTCATTAATATGAAATGCATAAAAGTTCAATCATATAATTGATAATAATTTTCTAATATGTCAATAAAATGCACCGGATGTGAATGGCTAAATAATTGAGGATACATATATAGAAGATAATGTTGAATTAGTTCAATTGCCAAATAAGTCGAACAATAGACATAAATAATACTACATAGACAGAAGTGGGAGTTATTTATGAATGACCCAATTCTATTCTAGTTATGATGCAATGCTGTTACCCTCTGTTAATGTCTTCATACTATCTGCTGTTTTTTGCTTTTCTATGAACAGACTGTATTAGCCAATTGGAAGATCCAGCATTATATAGACATACAAATATCCATTTCTGAAATAAATCTAAATATCTATACAGTCAATAACTAAACAATTCATTGTATTACCCTCTTAACATAAATTGTAGCCTGCATATTGGTTACAATTAACATGTCCATGACTTGAGGTTCAAATCTAAGAAAGTAATAAAAATTTTTAAGCATCTTATAATTTTTCTTTCAGACATCCAATTCATAGCTAACTTTCATAATCTTCAAGTTATTAGTCAGTAAATGGATATCTAGTAATATATGATAGAGAGTAAAATCTTTCCCATCCAGGAGTTGACTAACTTAATAAATAATGCCTTTTCTTTCACTATTTGTCTGAGTAAGAGTATAGAAAAGTATTTATCTTATAATGTGATATATAAAGGTATTTGCTAACTCAGTATAGTCCACTAAATGAATTTTTTTGAGAACTGTTTGCTCTTATATTTTTTCCAGTTTTTGAATGAGAGCTTCAATTTGCATGACAAATGTCCTACCTTTAGCTGATACATCACATTAAGCATATATGTATGTATTTAGGTATCATGTATATATATATATATATATATGCGTAAAGTGAGTGTTTGAATTTCCAGTTATACCAAAAAGAAAATATTTCGTACATTAAACTATAACTAAAGTTCAATATAAAATCATAAACAACTTACTTCTGGTTTGACAGTGCATATATGAGTATTGCTAATAAGATCGGTATCACATGATTTAACATACACATTAGCCATTAACTAGATAGAACAAAAAAAAAAATTAAAATCTTTATTAAAATAATATTTATAAAAATATTACTATTTTCCAAAACTGTTTATATTATTTAATTATGATTTCATAAATAAAAAAAAAATATAAAACTTAAAAAAAAAAGGGACAAGCCCTATATACTTGAACTCAGTGTTGTTGTTTTTTTTGTAATTTTTTATTTTCTTCATCAGAGCTAAAAAAGTACTTTTAATACAAATAATAAAATTTATTACTAATAGTCTTACATATATTACTTGAAATAAAATTATTAACACAAATTATAAAAAAATTTAACTATTTCAAATATAGATATAACTTATCTCCATACCTATATAATAAACATATTTACGTATACAAACACATACATAATTGTACATGTATATATAACAACTTAAGGTTGTAATCCATTTTTAAGGCTTTTATATTCTCTTAAAAGGACTGTGACGGAGCAGTCTGTATTCAATCATTGTTTAAATCAAAAAAATAAATAAATAAAACTAACTTTTAGTTGATCAAATTTAAATCTATAAAGTCATGTAAAAAATATTTAAAAAGAGTATGTGTATTAATACACATACTCGTTTGTGTTTAAAATATTTTTTTTATATAGAATTGATTTTAAAAAAAGTTTTCTTTCACAGCTTGTTTTTAATCAATTTAATTAAAAACAACCCAACGTGTTGATTACATTCCTGTTTCTTATTTTTATCAGTTCTAATTTAATTCTAAAAAGTGGAGATTTAATTTTGTGTCATTGTTTTAGTTACAATAATCCCTGGTTGAAATTCCTAAATTAGATTGAGCGGGAGATCAAGATTTGCCATGCCCTTAGGCATAGAATTCAAAAGCAGGACAAGTTTTTGCGGGAAATTGAGTGTGGGTATAAATAACCCTAAAAATTTCATGCATCATTCCAGACAGCCTTGACCAAGCAAATATCTCCATCAAAGTGATTGGTTCAGCTTCTTATTTCTAAGAGGCATTCTGATTAACCTGTGGAACTTCATACTGATAGCAGTTCGGATATTTAAGTTCTTTTTGAAATTTGCCTTCACGATGTCAACAAACGCTGCTATACATATTGGAAACAACAGATGCATTGCTAATTTAAATTAGGATGAACTTCAGACTCTAAGCTGTTCTTTCGTGATGCCATAAAACTCTAACATAAGCAGGATTCCCAATTTGCCTCGACACTTACCGCCATCATAAAGAGAAGATGCCTGAAAGATGAACTATTATTAAAAGTGCGCACTCTTCAGAAAACTACTTGAACTCTGCCTTACCGTAAGGTAAATTTTTTCTTATTCTTGCCAGGGTAAATAAATTGTTTCTATTTAAATCTCCGCTCAATCTAAAATAAGTGTGATATATAAAGTTTTATTTATTAGTTAATCTAACATTCATTATCTGTGTTTACTTTTTCTAGTATTTATAGTGTGTCTTGGAATCTTAGTTTTAAGATTCCAAGTTTGTTTTCAATGTTCATTTATCAGAGGGTGCATTGTGAGTGTATATTTCTATATGTTTAATATATGTCTAATTGTTTCACTAACTAGTGCTAAATGCTTTGGCAGTCTTCGTAATTTTTATTTACTCACCTGCCCTTAGTTGTTATTGTAAAATAATTAATTTTAAACATGTTTAGTTTGCGCTTTTTGCAAACAACAAAATCTTTTGGCTGGCTATTTATCGGGTTCTTTGTTCTGGATTTCTGAAAGTAGAGATTTCTTTCTAGATTACGTAAGATCGTAATCAAATATTTTTTTGCTGTCTTGTATGAGAAATAACCATGTTTGCTTTAAAAGTAGTATTACGCGCAGCAGTCCTGCGATGTTATAACGTCAGTAGTTAGAATGCTACTGATCGATTGTCCACGCTGGTTTCGTTGATTTTCTACAAGACTGTAACTGTTTTCATATCTCTGTATCGGAAAACTAGAGTTGCTTTTTTTTTTTTTGGTAATTGTATAAATCGACAACAGAAAGATATTATCCTATCCATTTCTTATATTTTTAGGTGAGAGAATTTTGCTGCCAAAGTGTTTAATGCTTTCATGTGTGCTGTACTCATGTGCACTCTCTGATAAATATGCGTATTCAAATCTAAGTCACTTTTGTATTTGTGGCTAGATTTATTTATTATATTGTCCAAATATTCAATAAAATTTTCAAATTGTTTAAATTTATTTGGCTGACATTTGTCTTAGTACTTTTATTTCTCAATTGTCTAAACAATACTTAAAATCTCTTGTTCCTCCCTGGGTTTAGTCTGGCACAAACCATCATCCTCATCCATTTTGATCACAGTAAATAAATTTTCCAGATACATAGTTATCTGATGGCGTCCTCTGTGATCAGGATGGATAGAGTGTCTGTTACAATACATAATAATAAAAATATTAAGAAACATCATATATACCATACAATTACATATATACACAATAACATCTATTTATCTTATCATATGGATTGTATACATATATATGTATGTATGAATTCATATTATTATTTCTGGAAGCTTCTGTGAAATAAAAATATAATAGCTAAATAGCTGATATTTCAGTACAATAACAAATACTTTCCTCAGAGCTTCTTTCTCAAATCATAAGAATGTGTGTGATGTGATTTAAAATCATTATTTTTTTTCCTCATATTCAAATTTTATTGGTTGAGAAGTTTAAAAAAATATTTTATCCACCAATAGATTTTTCCAAATATTGTTAATTTTCTTTAATTCACACTTTTCGTTTATGTTCTTAGGTCTTTTAAAAATTTCTATAGCTTCCCTTAGCGATCTCTGGTCATATTGTTTAATTTTTGCCAGAATATGTGTTTTATTAAAATTGATGTCATAGTTAGTTAATTTAATGTGGCTGATGAATTAGATTTTTCTCTAATTGTCAAAATTTGTTCTTTCTTATGTTTATCCTATGATTGTTTTGTCCAATGTATGAATACAAATATACATGTGTATATATATATGTAGATATTTTTTAAGATGAGAATAAAAGGTATATTTTCACTAACAATGAAGAAATGGAAACAGAATTTTGAAAGTTTGCTAACAGAGTAAGTAGGATGAAATGTGAGAAATCAATGAAGAAAAAAATATACAAATAATAAGAAATTCTATAACATTAAAAAATGCTGAAGGAATAAAAATATATAAATCACTAAAAAAACCAAAAAAAAAACTACTGGCCCCAGTGGAATTTCATTTGAATTAATTAAAAATGGAAGTAAAAAGTTGTATTCCAAAACTGTATTAATATTGGTGAGATATTTACTGAATGGAAAGTATCAGATATCTATTCATAAAAAAGGCAGAAAGTTTGACAGTTGGGAAAATTATAGAGGAATAACAATTACTAATTTGTTGAGTCAGATATATGGAAAAATTCTGAAAAATATAAGTAAATATCAGTATTAAAGTTTGGAAGCAGACCATCTGTTTTGAGTGACTGGAAAATATGACAAAAAATATACTTTTTGAATATCACTTTTAAATAACTGTAGGAAACACTGGAATTAACAAACATAAGTATAATATTGCTAAAGTTAAGAAATTACACAACAATATATATATATACACACACAAAAATAAAAATAAAAAAAAGGAAATGTGATTTTTAATAATTTAAAGATAACCAAGGAACTCAAACAGGAATGTTACCTATTGCCTATATTACTTAAATTGTATCTAGAACAAACTCTTAAAATATTGAAAAGGAAATATAAGAAAATGGGAATTTTTCTACATAGCAATAAGACATTTTATATATTGTGCTAAGCTGATGATCAAATTGTTTTGATTCCAGATTATGATGATTCGAGTTCTATGGCTAGAAAATTAATAGAGGAATGTAAAAAATGGAGTCGGGAAGTAAATATATCATAACAGAATATAAAATTGGAAGATGACATTGGATTGGAAAATATGAAGAATATAAATATCTAGGCATGAAGATTACAGATAAATAAACACACACACACACATATATATATATAAAAAGAAAGAAGCATGCTGAATAGAAAAACTATAATAATATGTGGGATATTATGGAAACAGAATATATCTAAAGTCAAAAAACCAATAGGTGAAGGAAAGAATGGAAATTGATGGCACAGAAATGGATTACTGGTGAAGACCTGTAGAAAGATCAAGGAGAGAGTGTGTAAGCAATAAAAGAATTCAAGAAATAATAAATAAAATCAGAATTAAAAAATAATGAATTTTGAACAAACTATAATAAATAAAATCAGGACAAGACAACTGAAATATGGATATGTACAAAGGAAGTCTAAGGAAAGAGCACTAAACTGGATACTATTAGGAGAATGAAAATGAGAACTTCCAAAAAGGAATTGGAAATAACAAATAGATAAAGAAATTACAAGTTGACTTAAAAACTTTACACTGTCAATACATAAATAAATCATATGATTTTAAAAAAATCATAACAAATAAATTATCCCAAGCAATTAGATTTGAAACTTTTTATTATTTATTCAAATTTAAAATTTTCAATTTAATGAAGATATTAATTTCTTGAAAAATTGCTGTTAAATTTTGAATAAATGGTTATTATTTAATTTTATTGTCTAAGCAATGCATTGATCTAGTGTTGTCAGCCAAGCTTTTATTTTTTAGATTTATAAAAGATTTTAAATTTAAAAAATAGAAAAAGGCACAAAAAAATCTGAAATTTTTTAATATTCTGGATGACTCATTATAATTTAAAAAATATTATTACAAGTCTAATTCAAATAAATAAGTACTAAATATTGTGTAAATATTAAAATTGTAAAAAGCTCTATGTATTTTCTGACAATAGATACCATACTATTAACATAATCGAATCATTAATAAAAAACAAACAAACTATTACCTCACTATTTTTGCCAATCCGATGGCAAGCGCCACTACCAGCACCTATAACGAGGCCTTCCTTCAATCCAGCAATTCTTATTAGCTCTTTATATTTATATATCTAAAAATGAATAAAAGCAAAAATTAATAATTCATACATAGATTATAATGACACAAATTCTTAATAACAGATTAACGGTTATTAATAATATATTATTTTTTTAGACGATGAAGACAATTTTAACTTTGTACTTATGAAAAGGATCATTTAACCACAGAAAATGAAACTATAATAATTGAAAATGCAACTAAAGAGAAGTTTGAGCTTTAGAATTGATGTATTCAAATACGCTAAGCACTTTTGAAAGCTTGTGCTTATATAATCACAGTACAATTTCCACCACATCACAGTTTTATCCCAGATATGAATATGAAAACATAAGTTTCGAAAATGCTTAGCATATCTTAATATATCAAGTCTAAAGCTCAAACTTCTCTTTAGCTGCGTACTAGTGCACTACTCACCAATTTTTCCTTTTTACAATCAGCACACTGGCATCCACTATTAAGAAATCTTTATTCAATAACTAGAAATAAGTAATTCTATTTAATGGCAGTTACTGAATATCTTTTCTTTTTCTTTTGACTACTTGTCTACTTTTTTTAAATTTCATTTTTATTAAAATTATTATTAATATTTACTAAGGCAATAAACCTTTAAGCATGTGCGCTTGAAAATGCGAAGGTACGGACCTCTACAGGTCTTAACCCCAAGCTTATTCTTTGGAAGAAAAGAGGGGAACCCCTTCTTTACTTCAACCTACTTTCTATATAAATAGGTGAAGCTGAAGTGGTTAGAATTGAGAGAGTGAAGCTATTCAATGCTTCAGCGATTAAGTCCACAATTCCTATGACCCATTAGTACTCGCGAAATGTTTCGATTATTCAAAGATAACCAGCACTTCACTATGTTTGTAGTCAACGTTATGTATCTTGCTTTGCTATAGAGATATGTTTTTGCAGATGACTTTTGAAATCTTAGCGCCCAATACAATAAAATTATTTTAAAATTCCAAATAATATTTTAAAATATATTTAAATATTATATACTTCAATAAATATAAATATACCAATCATAATGTTAGAATAAATATATTACAAATATTAAAATAATACTTTTTTGTATTTATTTACTGTTCTTATAATAATTGATATTTTATTACATCAATAAATTTACCTAAATCTTGTAAGATAATACTCCTTTAAATTTGAAATATATTAAAGAAACATAAACATTCATGCACACACCCACATTCAAACTTATATTAAAAGTTTGTCACTATTGTGAATCATTTTACTATTATGTATACACTAATATAAATATTGCTTTATTTATTCTATTTTATCTAATTTATCCACATGTTTACAATATTATTTATTTTATCAATGTATTGCCCTTCTTAAAAGTTAACTTTGTGCATATGTGTATTTTTAAAATCTGCAATTTTTAAAATTGCTACAAGAATTTCAAATGCTACAAGAAGACATCTTGAATTTATAAATTTAGTTTTATAAGGTAGTTAAATCTATAATGGTAGTATTACTTTAATAATACTATTAACGATAGTAATACTAGTAATAAGCCAATAACATTATTTAAGTTGTCTGTATTATTGTAATTTAAAGAAATCAAAATCCATCACAGTTCATACATGTAATACATATATTCTCATCTACTTTTTAATTTTATACTTATGTTTCTTTTGTATATATTCACAGTTTTTCTTTATTCTATTTAATGCAATTGCTTTCATAAACTTTTCTTGTTACAAACATTAATGTAATAAATATATAGGGTATATGAGCACAGACTTTTACACGACCCACCCTCTCCACTCTATCTCATAACATGGATACACTTGAACACATATATGTTGAAAAGATAAATAATCACCAATATACGTATTTCATGCTAAACCAGCAATCTTCAGTTGGTTCAGATTATCATCTCTACACATATATGCATTAAGTGCTCAGATATATATTAAGATAGTGAATCTTTATACTTTAATGGACAGGCTTATTGAAAATCTGATGATGGAACGCTCAGATGATGGAACGCTCAAAGGATGAGCATTCCATCATCAGATTTTCAATTGGATGGATGAGTGAAGAATTGGAGTGTGGAGTGGTTTGAAGCCTGTCCATTAAAGTAAGAAGATTCACTATCTTAATATATATCTGAGCCCTTAATGCATATATGTGTAGAGATGATAATCTGGACCAACTGATGATTGCTGGTTTAGCATAAATACGTATATTGGTGATTATTTATCTTTTCGACATATATATGTTCAAGTGTATCAGTGTTATGAGATAGAGTGGAGAGTGGTGGGTCATGTGAAAATCGGTCTGTGCTCATATACCCTATATATTACATATATTGATACAGGTATACAATAAGCCTGTATTTCAGTTAAACATTAATGTAGTATAAAAGTTTGATACTTTTTTTAACAATCAATTTTATGGTTATATATTTTGTAGTGCTTTACTATTTCTTCTATTAATTGCTTCATTATATTCTTTTCCCCTTTCTTCTAATTGTTTACTTATGTACTCATAAAAAAAAAAAAAACAAAGTTAAAAACTTGCTAACGCTTGTATTTATGTCAATAGATGGCGTTCTACCAAAAACACCGTCAAGCGTAAGTTTGTTTACATAAACATCAGAACAAGCATTCACTATCTCTAACTTTAATTCCACTTTCAGATCATGATTTCAAGCTATTTGCTATCGTCTGTGAAAGACAGGAATAAGAAACTAGATCTAAACACAAACTCTGAGCATTTATGAAACAGTTTCTATTCAGCTTGCAAGCGTGAATCTTTTAGACACGTAATGTCTTCAAACTCAGCATAGCAAGCCAGATAGCTATATGGATCTGATATCAGTTCAGCATCGAGATAGTGAATGCTTGCTCTGACGTTTATGTAAACAAACTTATGCTTGACGGTGTTTTTGGTAGAACGCCATCTATTGACATAAATACAAGCATTAGCAAGTTTTTAACTTGTTTTTTTTTTTTTCCATAAATGTACCTTTGAGGTCTTTCTTGCAATGATATATAGTGCAGAGGCTTTTACTATGTGGTAATGCTGAACTGATATCAGACCCATATAGCTATCTGGCTTGCTATGCTGAGTTTGAAGACATTATGTGTCTAAAAGATTCATGCTTGCAAGCTGAATAGAAACTGTTTCATAAATGCTCAGAGTTTGTGTTTAGATCTAGTTTCTTATTCCTGTCTTTCAGTGACGATAGCAAATAGCTTGAAATCATGATCTGAAAGTGGAATTAAAGTTAGAGATAGTGAATGCTTGCTCTGACATTTATGTAAACAAACTTATGTATTCATAATAAATGATAACCCACATTTCGCAACTGATTTCATAGATTATACCTTTTTATTTCATCTTTTATTTTAAAGTTAAATACTAGTATTTTTATTTTTTAATTCTTTGAATATTCATCATTTATGTCTTTATATGATATTTATATTTTATTAATTACAGAACTGTATGAAATTCTTATTCATTTATTGTTCTTAGAATTTTTATTATTATAACTGCTAAAAATATTTTTTTACTACAGTAAATAATAATGTAAATAAATATTTTAAAAATAATATTCATAACAATAATAGCATTATTCATTGAAATAATAATACAAAAATTCTAAGAATAATAAATGAATGAACATTTCATAGATTCCAATAATTTATAAAATATTGATCAAAAATAAAATTATATTAAAACATAAATATTCAAAAATACAAAAATAGAAACACATATATAATTTTAAGACAAAAAATGGAAAAGGTACAAGGTGTAAAATTAATTGTGTGATGTCCAGTATGGTTTATTATGGACATACAGGAAATAACAACAACAACAAAAAAAAGATGAAAAGAATATAGCTGAGCATTAATTTAAGAGATGATATATCAGCATTCATTATTTAATGTATGGTTATATAATAAATTGTCAAAAAAACCATTAAATCTTTACATTAAAGATTCCACTAAAAGAAAACTATAATAAATTATAAATATATATATATGCAAATAATTACATTTCCATATTCTGCCATTCTAAATATTAATGTGAAAAATTACTCATACGGAGTTTAACTATATAATTTAATAATATTTATTGTATCAACTCTGTATGAATACTTTTTCACATTAATATATATATATATAAATAAAACATCTGGTAATAGTATGAATACTGAACCCTATCTGTCTGATGGTGCTCTTTTTCACCCAATTCTCATCAATATACTGATTCACGAGCCATCTGTTTGTTTACATAATATTACGGTAAAAGATTTTTTTTCCAACCAGTTTTTATTATTTTTTCAGCGGTGACGGTAATACACCAGTTTTTTTTTATTATATAATATTACAGTAAAAATTGTTTTTTTTCCAACCAGTTTTTAATTTTTTTTTGTCGGCGACAGTAAACCACCAGTTTTTTTTTTTTTATTCCACCTGGATTTTTTTTAATAAACAAATACTTTGTTTTTAGATAATCTAGGGGTATTGGTTTGTTTGTAAATTAACGACTAACTGTCCATAGATTTCAACTAACTGTCCATAGATTTCTTTATATAATATTACTTGCGGTAAACCAAAGTTTTTTTCCTCACATTTTTTTTATTTTTTTTTTTGGTTCATTTTTTTTTAAAGAAACTAACACTTTGTTTTTAGATGGTGTTAGGGGTGTTGGTTTGCTTTGAAATTATCGGTTAACGCTCAGTCAGTTTGTTTACACAAAAATATGGTAAAAAATACTTCGTTGTTTTTAGATGGTGGAGGGGGATTGGTTGTTTGCTTTTAACTTAACTTATCTTTTTTTTGGGGGGTTGATGTTTTGATTTGCTGAAAGATTTCAACAATTCAGTACTTTTGAATAAACCAACACTTGGTTTTTTTAGAGGGTGGAGGGGAGAGGGGTTGTTTTGATTTTGAATTGTCATCTTTTTTTTTTTTGTTAATTTATTACAAGGCTTTTTTTTTGTTTCAAATCTTTACGCTACAGAAAGCTTTATATGATAGTGAAAAGTTCTTCCTTAATTTTTTGGGCCTTTAATTTTAAAAAAAGACATAAACAGTTCATTTTTAAAGAACACTTTTTTTTTAAGCCAGAGAAGATGGGGTGGTAGGGAAGGTTTGTTTTGATTTTTAATTATCAACTTCTTTTTGGATTTTCTTTTTGAACATTTTATTATGTTACCGCACAGTTCTTTATTATTATTTAATTTTTTTTTAGTGGGGCCTTTTCAATCAACTCTTAAACACTTACTTTTTTTTTTTTTTGATATAATAAAATATTACCTACTTTAACTGTTAATGAAACTTATCAAATATTACCTACCTACTTTATAATCATGTGAACAACAAAAACAACAACAAGTTTCCCCATAAAATAATTTATTGACGCAAAAAGAAACGAACCTTTGGATAAGTTGTGAAGCAAAACAAGTAAAAAAAAACAACACTACCATTTACGGGGGCATAAAAAACAGCAGCCAAAAGTAACATGCAAATAAAATAACAGGAAAGCCTCAAAGCTGTAAGTAACAGGATTTTAGAGCCTTCGAACCAACAACTTCCCTTATGCAGACCTACATAGGTACGCTTGCAGGAGTTTCTCTTTCTGGGAAAACACAATATTGTGCATCCACTTGTGTGGCTGGTTGGCAACTCACTAGCTTCGACCAATTCAGACAACTTTGCAGACGACATTTGACAGTTCTCGCACAGATTCATGCGTAAATGGGCATTTGTGCACAAAATCGGAAAAACTCTGCTGAAAAGAAGAATCTTTTCAAGTTGTATTTAGTTCAAAAGTGTAGGGCAGCATGTGTGATGACATGACAATTTTTAATATGGAATACTAATTCCACTATGCTTTCTAAAAAATTTCCAACAATGAATTTTTGCAGAGTTTCGTCTCTTTCAAATATGGCCACCATCAAACCAGACCATAGTGAGAATTCAAGAGCGCTCACTTGACGAATACTGTCGCAATGCAATGGGCATAGTATTTCATCACATAATCGTAGAATACATCGCCCTCAAACGACCGATTACAGCTCAAAAAACACCTCTTGTACTGTCAGCCGTAAGTTAAGGCCACTAAAACGGTATATTTATGTGCATTTTGTGAAAAAGAGCGCCATCAGATGGTAGCATTCAGTTTTCATACTATTACCAAACATCTATATAAATAATTAGTGAATGCAAAATTATATGTATGAACATGAAAATTTCTGTTTAAATTTATCACTATTTAAATAAAAGAATAAAGATGTCAGAAAAAAGGCAAATGATAGCTAAGATGTATTTATACTGAATTAACATCTTCAGTCAATGCAATTCATAACAACTTTTTTAAATGGTTACCATTCATTATAGATTATCACATTTTATCATAATTTAGTCTACAAGCATTACAATTTCTAACATAGACTTAATGACAATTACCATCAAAAATTTTAGATAAATATATCAATATTTTAATGATTAATTAGGCTAGATATTGTTATTTTATTATATGCCAGATATACACTTAAAATTAAGTTATAGATCAATATTAAATAGAGTCATACAAAAATTATTTTACTGTTATATCATTTTATTAACATAGTTATAATTCATTAATTATTTTGATAATACAATTAATTAATCATTTGTGAACAACATTAAAGTCAAAATAAAATTCTCACAATAATATTATGGTAAAAATAACTATATACAGTTCCTCATTTATAAAAGTAATTTATTGTACCATTTTTATGTGATTTAATTTATCATCATCATCATCATCAACCATTATCAATCCACTGCAGGATGAAGGTCTCTCCAAGTTTAATCCATCTTTTCCCATCGTTAGCTTCTCTTCTCAACATCACCCCTGCACACTTTCTTATTTCATCCGTCCATCTCACATGTGGTCTCTTTCTGGGTCTTTTACAATCTCTTGAAATCCAGTTTAAAATTTCAATTGTCGATTTAATTTATACTTATGTAAATATTCATTGTTTTGCTGTATTAAAACATTTCTTTAAATGATTTATTCAGATTTTAACTTCTAAAAACATTTTCATAAATCCGATATTATTTTTTTAAATGAAAAAATAAAAGTGTAAATTATTTAAAATAGATTTCTAATATAATTAAAATAATGACTGATCTGTATTTATAATTTTATGAACAACAAAGTTAATGGTACTTTTTTATACTATTAAGTTAAATAGATAAAGAAGTCAAATTATTTTTGTGTTAAAACATGAAAAAAGATTTTACCACTCTCTTTTTTTTTTTTACTTTTAAACAACAGGGCAAAGAAGTCAAAATAATGTCATTAAAAAGAAATAAAGTGAGTTTGCCACTAACTAAAGGTATTTTCCTCCTCCTTTTCACATTGAAAAATTAAACTATATTCGCAATTTTTATATGTATATACTGTATATTTTAAATATTGTAAATGCTATAAAATACAAATATTTTTAAAACTTGTAGAGGAATTGGCAATCCTCACTGTTTATAACTTACAAGCTAAAGAGATAGGGTCATGTGATCTATGACTCTTATTTTGATTATTTATAATATTTACTATCTATAAAAATACAACATAAAAACAAATAAATCCAATTTATCCAAATCACTTCGAACACTTTTTAGAAAAAACCTTTTATTGTACATATTAATGATTTAGTTTATTTAAGAAAGAAAAAAAACTATGTATATTGGCCAACTTCGAAAATTGCCTGCATCATATATTTTCAGGAAACCAATCTTAGCTATTTCTGACATAACTATTTTTTTTCCTTTTTCCACTACTGGTTTGTGTGTAGGGAAAATATATATATATGAAATGTTTAATATTTTTGTCAGTAATATATTAAAACAATTTTTGTACAATATAAAAAAAGTATAAGTTATATTAAACATAAAAACATTACCTTATCTTTTTTTGCTTCAGGAATCATGAATGCGACACCCCCTACATCAGCAATACTTGGGGAACCGCCTAAACCTAAACAACAACATAATAATCTAAACACTATCATTATAATTTAAAAGAGCACAATAATAACAAATAAATTATAATTTATATTTTCCACTCCCCCCACCACACACACACATGTAATTCTCAACATATTCAATTTTAAACTTAAACCATTTCAACAAAATGTATGACATATATTATGGAAATAAAAAGTAAAGAGAGTTGGGAATGTCAGTCTTTGGCAACTATATTTTAAAGATATGTTCAGGAATTGTATAATTTGAGAAAATAGATACTAATTTATTATGATTTTTAAAAGTAGTGAGGAATTTTACTTAAACAGTATCTTATGGAAAGTATTAAGCCAGGCATTGTTTACATATAGGTAAAAGATAAAAGAACTTATAATTAGCCTACTAGAAAAGCAGTGAAGTACAGAGCATTATTCATTAAACTTTCCAATTGCTGGGTAGTGAAAGCTTGAGAGATTTTCTATCCTTGTTTTATTCTCTAAGACTATCAAGATATCCATTTACTGACCAATAGTGAATGAATAGGTGGATTAGTTAAGGACCATCTAACTAAAAAAAAATCCTAAACATGATTAGAAGCTAAAAAAATTTCTAGTTTTTCTCAGACTGGATTCAAACTCACCCTATAGGTATAGCAGGTGGATGTGTAATCACTAAACTAAAAGGTCTTTATAATGGTATATATAAACTAACTTTTGATAAAAAGTGATTTAAATTTTTTTAAATAGAAATAATTTTTGTTCAATATTATTTCATTTGTTACATAAACCTTACTCATTTTTTCATTTTGGAGATCTTTATTATTCAATTAATTATAGGTATATAAATGTTTTTGATTATAGCAACAAATAAAGTAATCAATCAGTATAAACAACTTGATTGTCATAAATGATATTTTATGTTTCTATTATTTGAAAATAAATCATAAATAATAAGAGATAATTTTATTTATTTATATTAAATGTCTTTATTTATCTGGAGTTTTTAGATTTAACTTGAAACAAAAGTATGAGGGGTGTGTGTCCAGAAATTAATTAATTCAACAATGAAGTGACTTAATTAATTTCTGCCCTCACTCCATGCTTTTATTTCAAATTAAATCTAAAATCCCCAATTGTGGTTAGAGAAACAATTATTTTTTGATTTTTAATGCACAGTAATTAAAAACATTTAATATAAAAAAATTATTATCTCAATTTATGTTTAACCTTTTAAGTATTGATATAGTAAATAAAAATGTAAAACTATATTATACTTTAAATTGACTTGACACTTACAGTTGATATATATATATCACTGATATTTCTGCGATATGTTAATATGTATATTACTTAGGTATATATCACATTTAGTATGTGTATACATATATAATAAAGCATTAAGTAACTTACTTTTCTGTTGAAAAGTGTTTGGTATTTTTTCTTTTTATTTGAAAAAATTTTCTTTTTTTAAAAAAAGCTTAATAAAACTATATTGTAAACTAACTTTCTTATTCTAAATTAAATCAAGCTTACAAATAAGACCAAGAAAATCACATGCATTACTTAATATATATTGAAGTTCTAAAAACAAATTTAAAATTTGTTATAAAAATTTTACCACCCACAGTTTCATATCTAAGAAAATAGGTCTCCAAACTAAATATTATAGTGCCCTATCATATTGGTAGTGATTTTTAAAGAAATATATCAAATTTAAACAAATTATATTAAATTTAAATCTATTAAACCTTGATTTTGAAATGTTATTGTAACTTTAAATTGAAACCAAAAAAAATGTCTATACTACCCTCTTGCCTGACTTACTTTAAACATATTAAAATGTTAAAAACAAATTGTAAATTTGATATCAAAATATTTAAATATGCAACAACACCAACTGCCAAGCAGTTTATTACAGAGAATCACATGCCAATCTATATCTACAAGAATTGCACAACATAGATACTAATATAATTGAACTAAAACTAATACCAAGCTAAATCTATTTTCGTCAAACACAAGTTTAAACATGATTACAGATTCAAACCTACATCTGCCTGCATTGTTTGCTTTGAAAGAAATGATATTAAACATAAAGTTAAAGAGACCTAGCATATTGTCAACAACATACATGCAATCAAGAAAAAATAATTCTGCATCCTCTATCAAAAAAGTGGTACATTTAAATTAACTTATTTACATCCTATATTCAAATTTTATGCAAATCCCCATTCTTGTTTATTCTTTTATAAACATCACAAGCTTCTTGGGCAACTATTGCTATGAATATGTCTACCAGTTAGTCAAAAGAATACTTAGCATACCATGCTGTAAAATATTAAACCAAGCTTTTCTTTATATACATTTTGCATATATTTATTTTGGCCTATATCTAAGAATTTAAAATATTATAGTGTCCTATCACTTTTGTAATGATTAAAAAAAAAGAACAAAATTTCAACAAATTATATTGAATTTAAATTGATTAAACTTAGATTTTAAAATATTATAACTTAAATAATAAGAGTAATTACAAGAGTTTACAAACAAACTTACAAAACAATAAATATTATAACTTAAATAAAAGCATTTAAAAAATTATCAAATGGTTAGACGTTCAAGATAATACATATCATTGTAATGTTTGGCATTTATTTATATATAAATGCAGATTGTTAATATAGATGGGAACATAATGGATGAAATTAATCATAGAATTAAACTTGGTTGGAGTGCTTTTGGTAGAAATAACTTGATACTAAAAGGAAATATACCTATGGGTTTGAAAAGGAAGGTTTTTAATAAATGTGGTTTACCAGTTCTTACTTATGGATCGGGCCTCAATTGGGTGCCAATTATATCAATTGGGATGTATTGGAAGCTAACTAGTCTTACCGTATCTGCTGTACAGGGTGCCACCAGGGTATTTGAACCTGGAAAATTTATATAGTAGGCAGATATGTGGTGTTAAAGATCCAATTTTTATTTTATTAACCATCAGCCCTTGCCACTAGCTCAGTGAGACATAGATTTATAAAATATAAATTCTTATCTAAAAATATTTACAATATTAAAAAAATTAGAGAAGCCATTGCCAGTAATAACACACACAAACATTTATTAAACATATATAAGATTTAGCATTATTATTTTAGTATGATTACTTTAATTTTTTTATAAAACATTAAAACTTTACCTTAGATTTTAATTCACAATTTAACATTTTTATTATATTTTAGAAGTTCACACAGATGAATTTAATATTTTATTAGTGTCGAGTATGGATAGACTACATAGATAAAATTTGAAAAGAAAATATTCTATCCCTTATTTAATCTTAGGCCAAAAGTTTGCAGTCAAACTAACATCAATCTATCTGATATATCGATGTATACAATGCAGCATGAATACGACAGCACAATACCATACTGTCAGGAATGCATATTTGAACACAATGGTTATAGAGAAAAAATTGTCTATTGTCCAGTACAGGAATGTTACATCTGTCTGGTGAGAAGAACAATAAAAAACTCCATAGGAAGGGATTACGGTCCTTTTTGCCATCTTACTAACCTATTCCACAGGCTAAATGAGTGATCCAAGGAGCAGCGAATACATCTGCTTCCAATGGTCAGTATGAAATGGGACTTATTTTGCACAAGTGTGGTATATCATGTGATCCTGCACATAGCAAATCTCATACTACATTTACTAATTACACCAATATATCAAATCGATTAACCCAATTTAACTATGAAACAAATAACCTAAGATTTACTCTCCCTTAATTAAACTAATATAACTTTACAAATCTATGCAGCCATTCACGCCCGACTTAAATTTAACATTTATTAAAAGTTTATTTAACAACAACAAAAAAAATCATAATAAAAACTTAAAAGAACAAAAAAAAAATAACTTAATGGAAATAATTTTAAAAAAATACATCAAATAAAATTAATTATTAATAATAATTTACATTGGTCAGATAGGATTCTATTTCTATTAAATACTGAAAAGATTTTGGTAGTTCTTACTGTTTGAAAATGTTCATTAGTTATATAGTTCTGTTTTAAAGAGTTCATCTTTATCAGTTGCTTGCCATTTGGGATCCAGTGTTAATTGTCCTGATGTCCTGGGGAGACCGGTATGCCATTGGTCATTTTATTTATTCATCCGGAAGTCCTTTACTTTCACTGGTATTATTTTTCAGGGCCCTGATAGCCTGTAGTCCGCAATATGGGAAAACGATGTCAGTTTTTTTTAGAAAAACTGAAGGAATTGAAAGTGCGTCTTTCAATCCCTTCTCCTTCAACTCTCTCTGACTTAACCCATATCACATCCCTCTGCTATCTTAACCTCTCCAAATTCTTGCTGCCTAGGTCTTAGTTTTCCATCTTCCCACTACCTGGTTCCTGATTTACTTTTGATAACTCACTATTATCCCCATACCCTTCAACTATTTTCATCTGTATTGTCATCCCCTGTCATTATTTTCTTTCTAGCTATATTTATATCCTCCACCCTTTGTTCCATCTCCCCCATTCTAATTTCCCCCTTATCCACTATCCTTTTCTGTTCTCTTATCATAGTGATATCTTGTTTTTCCATCAACTATTTTTCGATTCGACCAACTGTCTGGCACAGATTCTCTATTCGCTCATCATTCCCAGTTACACACATTTCTAGCTTCTTTATCCCATTACTACAACCTTTCACCATTTCTTCAACCCTTTTGTCTATTTTTTATGTATTCCTTCACAGTCCACTTCCATTAATAGAAGAGCAATACAGAGACTTCAGACCAATCAAAGAAGTATGAGAGATGCATGTTGGGAGTAACAGGTGTTACTGACCTTATTGAAAAAATTAAAAGACTGGAGTTGGGCTGGACATATTGCTAGAAGAGATGATAATAGATGAACAATTGACATCTTAAACTGGATTCCAAGAGATTGCAAAAGACCCAGAAAGAGACCACATGTGAGATGGATGGATGAAATAAGAAAGTGTTCAGGGGTGATGTGGAGAAGAGAAGCTAAAGATCAGAGATGGATTGAACTTGGAGAGATCTTCATCCTGCAGTGGATTGATAATGGCTGATGATGATGATATGATATTAGTAAAAAATTAAAAAAAAAATTCATGATATGGTTTGAAATGAAATGTTGTGGATATGGAAAGTGGGGCTGTGTAATGAATAAAACAAATTATATCAAGTCTGTAAAATTTAATGAAAAAAAATTTTTTTTAGAAATCTCATCCTTGTTAATCTTTATTTTGAGCATAATAAAATGTGTTAAATGCAAATGATAACTAAACCAACATCTTAGCAATAACTATCAACATACCAGTTAATTTATTTAATTAAATCTACAATGATACTTGCACATAATAAAGAAATACTGCAGAAATCATAAAAAAAAACTTTGAAAAATTATGTTATGATTTTAAAGAGGTTAATCTTTTACAAAGATTAATCATGCCTCACTAAATTTTTATATTAGACAATAATTCAAGTGGTTCAGTAAGTAGACAACAATAAAAAAATGATTCCAAGATTCTATATAAGATCAATATAAATGTTTAAATAATTTTTTTGAAACAGAGATATTTGTCTGATCAAGTCCTTCACCACATAACTTTTCAATCATTATAATTCTCAGATGCTGAATCCTTTCTACTTTCACTATTTTATGAGAGGACCTCCCCAAAATAATCAAAAATGTTCTTTGGTAAGTGCGCCTGTTGTCATACATGCTTCTGTCATTTCATATCTCTTGCAGGGATGCTTTTGCATCAATCTGCCAAATTATGTTTCCATGTAAAATCGTGGTTCCATGTAGCACATTTTTTTGTAAAGTGTGTTTTGCATATTTGGTGATTTTTTTGTAATGGCGAAAAAGTTGAAATAATGTGAAATTGTGTTTTATTTTAGGGAAAACAGCTGTAATACTTGAAACAGATTACAGAAAAGCTGTTCTGGGGGGACATAAGTTTACGAATGATTTAATGACATTGTCAAATTCACCATGTCCCAAAAAAGTATGGTGAGTGAATTCCAATATTAAGATAATGATATATATATATATATTTAAGGACACAAATGGCATTTTCTCTCAAAATTAGTTCTTAATGGTCAGATATTTCTCTACAAGTTCTGAAATGTTTGGATGCTGTAGTAAAATAAAATGTCCTGTTTTGCGGCAAACTAAAGAGTGCAAGCTTCACCATGACAATTCTTCTGCAAGCAGTCTTGAGTGTGAAACAATTTTAAATTAAATTCTACATGACCCAGCTTATCTATCAGTCACATTGATTCAATTTGTAACTGTGTGATTTCTTTTTATTCTCTCGAATAAAAAAAGCCTCAAATTATTTTTTTTGCTGATTTAGAAGTGGTGAAAAAAAAACAATGCAGGTGTTAAAAGACTTCATTTTGTGTTTCTGGACTACTTCAAAAAGTGAAAAACACATTTAGATTGGTGTACTGTATTAAATGGATAGTACTTTAAAGGAGATTAAATATTGTAACATTTTCTACATCTTGCTAGGCCTCTGTCACAATAAATTGCATGAGTTGATCAAGTTATGCAAAAAGAAGAAAGTTGTATTTCTATTTCTAAAAGCATAACTATATTTCCTGATCAACTCTACCTAATAATTGTTATGATTTGCACAATCGACGAAATCAGCTTTTATTTCTTTTATCAGGGTGCCAGGAATCATATAAGAATCCGCTGAAATCTGTCGAATCACGTCTCACAAATTACAAAGAAAAATGCTTTTAAAATAATTAGTATTATATTTTACTGTAAGTAGAATTATTTTCTAAATATCACTGTTCCTGGAGCTTAGTCAACACATATTGGCAAAGGTAAATTATATTTTTAAATCTCACTAAACTAATATTAATAAATTTAATAATAATCATTAATAACTATTATTAATAGCGTACAAGGAAAAGTTGTTATTAGAAATAAATATTTTTATTCTAACAAATTAAAATATTAAAAAAACACATTATGAATTAATTAATTAGAAAGACGACACACACGCTAATCCAGATATGAATCAATAAAAAAAATAGTTCAACAATTATATTTCCTAGGTAAACAAGAGTCTCTTGAAGAATAAAATTTTAAAGTCTTAATCAGGATTATTTTGATATTAATTTTAAGAATTGTTTGCAAACTTTGTCACAATTGGGAAAAGTTACTCTTAACTTATCGGTAAGTTGGTGTAGGTTTATGAGATCCTGAGCTCATAAGAATTTCCATTGGTCTCTCCAGCCAGCCTCCATTATTGTTCCGTTCTATAGCTAGAGAAAAAGCATGGTTGTAGTGACCCTTTCATTGCAAAAAGTGGTCTTCACAAGTCCCATTTCCATGCTTGTGTAACAGCTTGGTACAGCAAGTAGCAATTGTAGTGACCCTTTCATTGAAAAAAGTGGTCTTCACAAGTTCTGTTTCCATGCTTGCATGACAGCTTGGTACAGCAAGTAGCATATCCATGTAGAAGTATATTGCTGCCACAGGTTATGCTCACGGAAACCTCCAACTCTCAGACATGTAACTAGAAGGTAAAGAGAAGACCTAGATCGAAGTTGTCCTCTTCTTTTTATACCTCGAACCAGTTTTTGAAACTTCTGCACATTCTTTTGTCATGGCATTTAGGTTTATAATCTTGTACATTTTTTATCGGTTTTCAATTACAAAGTTCCCTTTTTTATCAAGTCTTTTGGCCATCTTTAATTAACTAAAATACTTTTGTTTTAGCTTAACTTTTTACTTTTGGAATTCTTTTAATTTATCTGGATTAGTAATCTGCATGTCATTTATTTTTTCCAATTTTTAACTTTTATTTTTAATTACACAAAAAAAAATGTCGATGAAAAATTTAACTTTCATTGTACGTTTAAAAAAAATTATACTAATCAAAAAAAAATCTAAATTTACTTTTTTTTTAGCTTTTACCAAATACCAATATGTTTGGTATCTGCAATAAAATAAACAAAAAATACGTATTCTGGTGCTAGTGCCATTCCTCAGACATGTGAGAATACAATGGATATGAATATTTTAACCTCACAAGAATAAGAATTATTTCAGGATTTAATTCCAGTCAGTTAGAAGATAGAAATGTAATTGAAACAAGACCTTTCAATTGATTCATTCTCTTCTGTAAACACAAAGCCATGCTAAAATTAGTAGCCTAATATTTAATTTTCACAATACTACATTAAATAATAACTAGCTATCAATAATCATAAATCCTACTGGAAATGCGTGCCAAATCTCTATGAAACTTGACCCTCCTATTCTAAAATCCTGAAGACAACTCTATTGATAAAGACAATAATAATTTTTCACCTAAATCAATCTCTAGTATTGTTCTATATAATAATTGATTTTTACCTTTAAGATAGAACGAACAGCAAATTAGCAAAAAAAAAAAAAAATTCTTTCAATTAATTCTCCACAAAAGCAATATTCAGTTAAAGGATTAAACTTATTCAGTATAATTTGTTTGAAATATTTTATGCAACTCTATACTATACTTATAGAAACTGAGATCTGTTCCTTCACTTGGCAATTATATAATTGAACTCAAAATCAATGTCAAATATTATTCTGCATTTGAGTCTTTCAATAGAACAATAGTCAAGTTATTTATTACACTGTTCATCTGGTAGCTATGATAGATTATTTATAGTAGAAAAATTTCAAATAAGAACAGCTAACATTTTATAACAGCATACTGAAATCTGACTATTTTATAGCAATAAGAAATTGTGCTCTATTTGAATAATCATTAAAAAACTGTTTATTAAATATTTTTGATTTTTAGTGGTACTTATTGTATTTCCATATATAACACCTTCTTTTTATATATATATGACATGAATTATTTCAAGTTGTTTGTTTCTTATTTTTATAATGACTTCATCTACTGGTTGTCAATGCAAATTGTTTACTTTGAGTGTCATAATTGAAATCTCAGAAAACATGTTAAAAAGTGCTCAACATATAAACAAAATGTCACTCAAAACTCATCAAGCGTTGGTGTCCTAGTGGTTAGAATAGCTGAAAAAAAAGGCACTCAAAACTTGGAAAATTTTATTGCATTTATGCAAACTATATATGATACTGTTATTTGTTTATGTCATAAAACAACATACACTTTATTTGTATAAATATATATTTAAAACAATGTTCATAAATTGTGCTAAATGTACTAAAGAAAGTATATATGTAAAATATGTTTTTTTTTTATAAATTTAAGCACAATTAGAAAAATTAATACATATTTTTAATATATAAAACTAAACTTAATATATATATAGAATACCCATATAATATTGTTAACATTATATATCATAATAATGAAGAAACAACATATTTTATAAAACATATTTTTTCTCTATTTAATTTACTAGCACAGTATTTGGATGTAATTTATTTAATAATATTAATAGGCAGTAAATTGGAAGATTTTTCAATTGTTAATAGATAAAGTTAATGGATGTAAAGTGATTAAAGGAAGTGCTTCATGATCCCATTTCAAGACTCTTTAGATTGGCCTATATAAGTGAATTTAGATACAAAGATGAGATAGCAATTCTTATCTTTTCAGTCTCTAATTTGTGCTTTGATTTGGGATTATCCTTTGTATTCAACAAAATATCGTTGAGATATTAAAACAACATTATAGCACACGTATATAGGGTGTAATTCCCTTCTGATTAAAAAAACAATATACTTTATATATAAAATGATACTAAATTGTGTGCAATATTGTAATAAAGATAAAAAAGTAAAATGACTCATTAAATTATCTTCAATAATCCTCCAAAAAAAATTCTTGACAAAAATACAAATAAACAACAATGAAGAACGACATGAGATTAAAAAGTAATATAAATAACTGTGAAAATAGATTTGTGATAGACTTGTTATCAAGTTTTACATATAATTTGCCTTTGTATACATATGTAGATATATTATAATAGAGCAGTTTCATGGACTTCATATTGAAACTCAATTAAAAACTGAAAAGGAAAACTGCAATATAAAATCCAGCAAACAGTATTTCTCTGACACCTATGAGGTAAAAGTAGATATCTGCAATTTTCAGATAATGGTTGAGCACTAATTAAAAATATATGGATAAAATCTCATTAAACATTCGATATTTCATGTATATATATATTGTAATAGTAAATGGATTTGAATCAGGAACCAAAGTTATACAAAGGACAAGTTTTGATTCAAGTAAATATTTACATGGTGAAAGTTGAATAGTTAATAAAATTCGAACAAAATGATTCAATTCAAATATATATTAATATTAAACAATATGATAATGATTTATAATCCAAGTATAAGTCCTCCCAAAAGTATTTTTAATTTCTTTTCAAGTTTCAATATAAAAAAGTGAAACTTTAAGGCAGAAAACCTTCTAAAGAGAAAGTTTACTTTTAGAAAACTTAACTTTCGATCATCATCATTTACAAATTATTTCCACCATCCCTGCATGCTTCCAGTGGATTGCATGATTTCTCAGAATTGTGGATATTACAAGCATATTAGAAGTTAAAAGCGTTATGTTTGGAATAAGTTTGAGAAACAAACACAAACTAAATGCATTAATAAAAAAAGAACTTAATTTATTTATAATGCATAAATAAAAACTATAGTGTATATACTTGCAACAATTAATATGTATACAAAATATTGAAGCAATGGGTCTGAAGTCCGATCCATGCTTCACAGCCTCCTATAAACTTAATTAGTATTGTAGGCCTGAATTAAGTTTATAGTCCAATATCAGCAGGGTTTTGCATTAAAGCTAAAATTAATTACATCTATATAATTTGTATTGCATTTAAATATTTTGTTTTAAATAAATTCCATTCTAAGATTAGATTTCTGTTAATAAAAATTACTTGTAAAATCTATTAGTCAAACATATATATACGTCAAGCGTATATATATGAGTTAATGCAAAATTCTGCTGAAATAAAATGCTTATATTATTAAAAGAAATAATATATTTTTCTTTTTAAATCTTGTTAAAATATTTTATATGATTTGATTTTGAGATAAGCCTGCCAACATTTTCTAAAAGAATGTATATTTTTAATTAATTAGCCCATTCAAGGCAAATTAAAGATGGCCTTCTCTTTCCTTTTTAATTAATAAAATTCAAAGTTTAAAGAAAGAAATTTACAATAAAAAAGTAGAAGTTATTTTTAGAAAATGTTACCTTGAAACAAAGAAGTGGGGGGGCTTATCAAGATCTAAGATCATACATAAAACAATAGAAGGTAGCTTACAAAAAAATGTATAAATAGGAGAGTGAACAAAAGACTAGATTATTCAGAGTTTGCTTTTGCTAATAGAGATTTCATTCAGATTTCTCTTTCGAGAACTCTTTCAGATTTTGCTTGTTGAGATTTTATTCCAAAAAGTTATACAACTGTCTTCAACATCACGGAGAAGTTTGAACATGCTACAAGCTAAAAGTCATATGAATTTGATGGATTCTACTATGCTTGGCTAGGCAAAAAGCTTTGCCTATTGCCGGGGTTCCTAAATACCATCAAAATGCCATAGTATCCACCCAATAGTAATCAGAACTCTGTGCCGTGTCTGTAGGACTTTTCATGAAACCATGCTACGTATTTCCATTTTCCTTGTCCAGACAAATACCTATCGACGGTCAGATCAAGCCACGATGACGCCTAACAGAAGCAAGGAACCAGGACGGTAATCATATCTCCTCCATTGAACTATTTACTCTCTACTTTTTTTTGTTGATACCTTTTATAATTGCTTCATTGAATTATATTTATAAAATGTTGTATTTAATTATATTTGTTATGTAACCATTTTTTTTATTAGACTAGTCTTAGATATATATTGTGTGATCATCTATCTATATATTTAACCATTTTTCCTTCGCTATTCTTCATTACTAACATGTATAAATATTTTGTATTCCATTGCGGTTAAGTTTAAAAGTTAATTTTTTCATTTAAAATCTCTTTCCAATTTTATTTATGTTTCTAAATTCCATACGAGTAAGTTTCCTTTGTTTGCCAACTTGATCTCCTCGATAACGCCTCTTTTGTCCGCCACTAGCTTATTACGCATATCAGATTTAGCTATATACATTTTAAATAATTTTTAAACTGTCTGTTTTTAGCACCAAGCAATTAGAAAATGCTTTGCGAAAGATTTTTATTATTGTACTTTATCGAGGAGATTCGAGTTGACAATTTTATTAGAATTGGGAAGAAAAGATTTAGACCGCAAAAATATTATATCGTTTAATCTGTTTTGATTGTCTATTAGTTTTTCATTAATTCAGGGGAATAGTGGAGGCCATTAGAACATTACTAACATTTTAAAGTTATTAATTAAATATATTATTTAACTAAAAAAGTTTGAGTTTCCTAATTTTATCTTAATGCTTTATTTTACTTTTCCAATGATCCAGGCACGCAAAACACATTTTTCATAGTACTGTTATGCACATTTAACTATTTAGCTCCGTAGGTGTTCCCGCCCTACCGCTGATGCTAAGCTTGGCCGGCTAAAAAATAATTTATTTATGGCTCAGATAATGTTGTGGGTTCGTAGTTAGCCTCGAGAATAGGTGAATAGGGCAGAGGTCATAGTATTCTTGATTTAATATCTCACATATGGGTGGCCTCAAGGTACTTTCGCCTAGTATTCGAACTGGGTTAAACCAACATACATCATCTGACTGTTACAGTAAATTTTTTTTTCCACATTCTGGTCGCCCATCGTGTTGCTATTCGAAATTTTCCATACCCTGCAATGCCCTGTATAACATTTGTATGTGTGTATAATGTTTTTTCTTCCTTCTGTTTTAAATTAATGAATAATATATATGTAGAATTTTTTTTTCCTCGGATTTGTACATATATATAATGTTTTTTTTTTTAAATAACATGAATGTCATTTTTTAAATTTAAAATTAGTACCCTGAGAAGTTTGTTTTAGTTTAATATATTTATATAAAAATATATGTATAATTTTTCCGAGTTTTATTTCCTAATGTGAGCAAATGTCATTTTTTTAAATTAATTAACAAGTTAAATGTGTCATAAGATAAAAAAAAATTTCCGAGTTTAGTATATATATGAAATGAATATTTTACATTTAGAAAAGTTAACACTCCATTAGTTTATTTAGTGAATATATAATGAGAATAAAATATCAGAGTTATGGCAAAAGTTTTTTTTCCTAATTAGAGTTTTGTCATGGCCAGTTGCCATATTGTTTTTTGTCGTATAAAGTCTATAGCTTCGATGAGGCGGAAGTGTCAAATAAATACCCACCTGCCCTCCCTTAAAATAGCTTTCGTACTTTGTTATTTAATATTGCTTAAATATGAGAAGTTTTGAAATAATAATGTTTTTCCGTTTTTCGAATTATAGTGTATACAGTAGTGTTAATATTTTAGTAAAAATTACAAATAGATAATAGAATTTTTTTTCCGTTTGTATAAATTTTTGTAAAGATCTAAGAGATAACATTTTTCCATTAATAGAAAGTTTTTCTGAGATCTAAAGTTTGATAAGTTCGAATTAACACGTGTCCACGTATGGTGTTAGCAAATTTTTTTTTCACTTTCTCTGCATTTCGTTTCTTTATATGAATAATTTTAATCATGCAAAAAATTTTTTTTCACTCGTGCAAACAATATATATAAAATAAGTTTTGTTTCAATAATAGCAAACTTAATTTTCAACTTTATAAAAAGTAAATGTGTTATGTTCGTTTTAATAAAGATATATATATATGATATATTTTTGTATAACATATATGTCAGCCACCTTTAGTTAAGATTTTTTTTCTCAATTCGGATTATGCTATTGAATCATTTATTGAGTAACTGTTAGGTGAAGACCCCTTTGAGTAACCATTAGGTGAAGCCCTTGTTTTTTAGTGATCGTTTTTGGTGAAGACCCCCTTAGTAACCATTAGGTGAAGACCCCTTACACTTTAGAATTCTCAATTGCTGTGTAGCCTGAAATAATAGGTCTATGTCTGCAATCATTGTTTCCGTGTTATATTTGCGACCAGCGTTTACTAGCCTGAAATAATAGGAGTATGCGGTCTGCAATATGACGAATTTTTCTAATAAAATCATGTACATGATAAGAAAAAAAATATTTGTATAGGTATATCTGTCTGTATATTTATATGTAGTCATATATATGCTTATTTAGTGAAGTATATATTCATATATATGGGTGTATATGGTATACACTTCGTTATAGTTCGGTAAAACCCGTTTTTATATAAATGTTTTTGAAACAGTTTTTGATCCCAATGCGTGATTCTGTAAAATTGCTTGATAATTGTTAATCTATTTCGGGTTGTGACCAAAATGGTAATTGGTTTCGATCCCAGGTTCATAATTCGGAGTGGCAGTTATCATGGGATTTTACTTTTATTTTAATTTTTTTGGTATATTTTGTTTTGCTAATCATACTTTAGGCTGTTAAATTGATTTTTTTGTGTGTCATGACCAAAATGGTAACTAGTTTCGAACCCAGGTCAGACACGTTACCTTACTTAGTTGTTATACGTCTTAGACTTAATTAATATTGTCATTTAAAACACCATTTTTTATTCATGCAGAGATTTTTTTTGAAAGTGAAGTGAAAATCAAAATAAATTGTAATCGCATTAAACTTTATAAACCTGATCAATGTGTGCTTGGGTCATTTATCCATTAATATGTATATTTTGCTCACATATTTCTTTATATATATACTTGTATTAATGTAAATGCATTTTTTAGTTGTTTCAGCTGTCAGAGAAAGCCAGGTCAAGCTGTAAGTGGGTTATTTTAATTATATTAATATAGCAGTGACATTTAAATGAAATATAGAAATAAATAAAGTGAGGAGAATAGTATGTAGTATAGTTATTAAAATATAGATACGGCAATTTATATTTTTTTTCATGTACAAACTGATACATATAGGCATAGGTTTAAGATAGGACCTCGTGAGGAAGGCAAAGTTAATTTCTGAAAACATATAAATAAAACAGATAGTTGGAACTTAGAATACTGACTTAGTTTAGAAAGAACTAAATTTTTTTTATATACAGAAGGATATAGCTCCTAGATACGTGTGATAAAATATATGTATCTAGATTGTTTATAAAAAGACTAAAATACATTTTCAAATAAGGTGGGATTGTTATATAACAAAATAGCCAATATTAGGCAAAAATGGAAGAACAGAAGAGAGGCGAAGTTTTTGACAGTGAGAAGGTAGTGCTCAACCTTCCAAATATGGCAACATGTACTCATAATGATCAAAAGTATAACTTGGAAGCTCTCATCAAAGAAATGAGGGAAGAAACAAAAATGATAATGACCATATTCCAAGAGGTTCTGAAAATTACATCACAAAGATTGGACCGTTTGGAGGCACATATGCAACTCCATCAAGAACAGAGTATTGAGACAGAAGCATCACCAGAAGATGATACTCAAAAACAAGATGACACTGATATGAAATCCTCGCATGATTATGAAACAGGCGAAGCCACTCACCAGTCGGATTTCCCTGGACAAATGAATGAGGATAGTAAAAAAAACAAATGATCAACAGCTGTTGAACCAAATCCAGGCACAACAAGGCAGTGAAATCTTTACTGCAACAGTAATCAATACTATAACTCCAGTGGCAAAGATTAGCAGCATAAAATGTTTTAGAGAAGAACCGGGTGGGAACCCTAGACACTACCTTGATAGCTTGAAAATCTGTCTCCAAGTCCAGAACATGACTGAGCAACAAAAGAAGGCAAGGGATAAATTAAGACGTACGGCTTGGCATCGCAAGAATCGAAACCGACAATATAAATTTAGGAAAGGAAACCAAGCATGGCTAAGAGATCCTAGGCCAAGTAGTAAAGCATGGAGAAAAGTTACAAAGTTTTTCCCAATATATAAAGGCCCTCACACATTAAAAAAGAAGTGTAGAATAAGTGTTTTGTTTTAGAAAAATAATCTCAGCCTAAAAAGAGAGTATAATATTAGAAACAGAAACTTAAAACCTTATGTACCACCGGACCCCAGAAAATTTAGAAAGAAAAAGATAAATATAGTTTGTTAGACTAAAAACAACACGGACTCAATTTAAGATACAGGAGATTGAATTATGGATAAACTGTTAGTTATATAGTAAAAGAAAGAAAGACTGTTAGTCAGTAACAAATTAAATATTACAGCAAATAAAGAGTAGGCTTGAACTCACTTGGCGCAAAATTTTTTACCTCTGACCTGAAGCAACAGCATTTTTTTTAACATTTTTTTTTTTTGCTCACTAACTATTGGGAAATGAAGCAATGGATCTGAAGTCCGATCCATGCTTCACAGCCTTCTATAAACTTAGTTAGTATTATAGACCTGAATTAAGTTTATAGTCCAATATCAGCAGGGTTTTGCATTAAAGCTAAAATTAATTACATCTATATAATTTGTATTGCATTTAAATATTTTGTTTTAAATAAATTCCATTCTAAGATTAGATTTCTGTTAATAAAAATTACTTGTAAAATCTATTAGTCAAACATATATATACGTCAAGCGTATATATATGAGTTAATGCAAAATTCTGCTGAAATAAAATGCTTATATTATTAAAAGAAATAATATATTTTTCTTTTTAAATTCTTGTTAAAATATTTTGTATGATTTGATTTTGAGATAAGCCCACCAACATTTTCTAAAAGAATGTATATTTTTAATTAATTAGCCCATTCAAGGCAAATTAAAGATGGCCTTCTCTTTCCTTTTTAATTAATAAAATTCAAAGTTTAAAGAAAGAAATTTACAATAAAAAAGTAAGTTATTTTTAGAAAATGTTACCTTGAAACAAAGGAGTGTGGGGGGGCTTATCGCGATCTAAGATCATACATAAAACAATAGAAGGTAGCTTACAAAAAAAATGTATAAATAGAAGAGTGAACAAATGACTAGATTATTCAAAGTTTGCTTTTGCTAATAGAGATTTCATTCAGATTTCTCTTTGGAGAACTCTTTTAGATTTTGCTTGTTGAGATTTTATTCCAAAAAGTTATACAACTGTCTTCAAAATCACAGAGAAGTTTGAACATGCCACAAGCTAAAAGTCATATGAATTTGATGGATTCTACTATGCTTGGCTAGGCAAAAGCTTTGCCTATCACTGGGGTTCCTAAATACCATCAAAATGCCATAGTATCCACCCAATAGTAATCAGAACTCTGTGCCATGTCTGTATGACTTTTCGTGAAACCATGCTACGTATTTCCATTTTCCTTGTCTGGACAAATACCTATCGATGGTCGGATCAAGCCAAGACGCCGCCTAACAGGAGCAAGGAACCAGGACAGTAATCATATCTCCTCTATTGAACTATTTACTCTTTACCCTTTTTTGTTGATACCTTTTATAATTGCTTCATTGAATTATATTTATGAAATGTTGTATTTAATTATATTTGTTATGTAATCATTTTTTTATTAGACTAGTCTTAGATATATATTGTGTGTGATCATCTATCTATATATTTAACCCTTTTTCCTTTGCTATTCTTCATTACTAACATGTATAAATATTTTGTATTCCATTGCGGTTAAGTTTAAAAGTTAATTTTTTCATTTAAAATCTCTTTCCAATTTTATTTATGTTTCTAAATTCCATACGAGTAAGTTTCCTTTGTTTGCCAACTTGATCTCCTCGATAACTCTCTTTTGTCCGCCACTAGCTTATTACGTATATCAGATTTAGCTATATACATTTTAAATAATTTTTAAACTGTCTGTTTTTAGCGCAAAGCAATTAGAAAATGCTTTGCGAAAGATTTTTATTATTGTACTTTATCGAGGAGATTCGAGTTGACAATTTTACTAGAATTGGGAAGAAAAGATTTAGACCGCAAAAATATTATATTGTTTAATCTGTTTTGATTGTCTAATTAGTTTTTCATTAATTCAGGGGAATAGCGGAGGCCATTAGAACATTACTAACATTTTAAAGTTGTTAATTAAATATATTATTTATCTGAAAAAGCTTGAGTTTCCTAATTTTATCTTAATGCTTTATTTTACTTTTCCAATGATCCAAGCATGCAAAACACATTTTTCATAGTACTTTTATGCACATTTAACTATTTAACTCCATAGGTGTTCCCATCCATGTCTCTACCGCTGATGCTAAGCTTGGCTGGCTGAAAAATAATTTATTTATGGCTCAGATAATGTTGTGGGTTCATAGTTAGCCTCGAGAATAGGCAAATAGGGCAGAGGTCATAGTATTCTTGATTTAATATCTCACGTATGGGTGGCCTCAAGGTACTTTCGCCTAAGTATTCGAACTGGGTTAAACCAACATACATCATCTGACTGTTACAGTATGAAATATAATAGTAATAAAGGATATTTTTAACTTAAGTTTAAGGCCTTATAATATCTTAATGATAAGATCTTTCCATGTGAAATATTTAAACAGTTCCAAACTATGGTTCTCTGCAGGTATCATTCTTTTAAAATATTTATGGTTGTCTTCATTAATTCCATGAAAGATGAGAGTTCTTCCTTTAGGGACTGGTGATGTAGGAGAGAAGCATTGATGATATTAGATAGGATATAGTCTCAGTACATCTTGGCTAGTTCTTACAGCACTGTCATTTCTTCCTTCACAGTATTATTGAGGCAGACACTGGATGGTTTTGGAAAACTTCAGCATTAATTTCTGGATTCGTTTACATTTTTTGGGTATTCTGGCTGGTGTGGTTTTTTGTTGCCTAGCCACACATAACAGATAGTCTTTTCCTAGATAAAATCATCATACTGGCTGTTGTAACTGGAATATTGAAAAATACTTTAAAAACAGTCAGCAAAATATGGCTATCCGAGTTATGATGTAAAGCAGTTTTAGTCAGCGGTTTCTTTCCTCAGCACTGGATCACTATAAAACTATTTCTTAAGTTGAGTCTTCAAATAATAAACTAGACTGGACTACCTGAACTGAATTATTTATACTGTTCTTGATGTTGAAGTTATAAGACTTGACTCATTTCCTTATAACAACACATTTTTTGGAAAACATTTTCTTTATTCTTTTCACAATATGTTATAGAAACAATTTTACAGATGTCATATTATTATTTGATGCAAAAATGAAAGAAAGAAAATAAGGTTTTTTCCTATCTTTCTCAATTTACATTAGTCAACGGTAGGAAGAAAAAAAATCATTACCAACATTTAAATTTTAAATAAGGACTTTCAAAATGTTATTAACTTGAAAATTTTAATATCATGTTTAAATTTGCTATTTCATTTACTATAAAAATGTGGGAAATTTTATTTAATACTCCTTTCAAAAAAAAGGCAAACTTTTATAAAAAAGATGCAAAATGCTTTAGATTTTTAAAATATGCAATTCAAAATGCTTGCACATATCAAAACTACTTTTCCTTCTTCCTTTACATTGTAATTTATCATTTTATTGTTTCTGACACAGTACAAAGTAACTGTATAAAATATTTAATAACAAGATTCATTGCATAGACATACTTTTCTTTTAATCTTTTTAGACAGTTTATATATTTATTTCTCAATTTATACAAGTTCTTTATTAAACAATTTTTTATCATGCAGCTTTCAATATAACTAATTCGAGCCGCTATCGGATTTGTTTTAGTTATAATAAATTTCAGCTATGATTTTAATCAGGCAACCACTAATTGCAATATTAATACTGAGTTAAGCCACATAATCTAATAATAACAATAGTATTTATCTGATTTACATTAAGTTAAATATAAACAAATATTATTATTAGGTCATGTGGTTTCAGTTTATATTACTATTTTGAAGTGGTGGTTTTATATCATAGTTGAAATTTTGCTATATGTTAGTGTTTATATATTAAATCCATGAAAATCTAACAATATTGTATGCTTACATATTATAGAAGATGACAGTGATTAGAACTCACCAAACTCTCCTTATAAATGAAATAAAATAATTTATTTTATAAAATCATTTTTGTTTAACTGAATGATTATATAATTTATATTGAACACAAGAAATTGTAATTTCATATCATACAAGCATATATCAAATCAATATGAATACAGACATATGGCAACATATTTATTTAAAAAAAAAAAAACCTTTTATTATCATCCATTTTCTCCCTTTCTTGATGAAGAATCAATAGTTTTTTTTTTTTTTATGTCAAAGTGTTGACCGGGAAGAGAACCCGGGCCAGCTGCTTGGAAGGCAGCTATGCTAACTGCTAGGCCACCAAAATTTCAAGAAATTAATAAATTAGATATTAATACAGTGTAAATAGATAAAATACTATGTATATAAAAATAAATATACATGCAAAACAATGACAAAAATGCAAATATTAATAAAAAGTCTAAATATGAAATTTTATTTTATAATATTAATTGCTTTCTTCATGAATTATAATTATTTGAATCGCAAATGTTTGACAGAAAGAAATCAATAAAATTTGATTTTATTGATCCAATTTATTTTTGAAATTTTAACAAATTTGTTTAAAAAACAAATTTATAACTTTGTAAAACATTACACTAATTCCTTTTTTGTTGGCAACGCTGTGGCAGTTCTTCCGTCCGGGATTACATGATGTTCTGCGACGATAATTTCTAACACCCATACACGTACGCTTTATTTATTTTATACATAGATTCGAATCGAATCCCAGTAATAGGCGCCAGGAGAACTTTTCTGAAGAGTCCGCCACGTATGTGCATAAGCCCACTCAATTATATCACAAAACATGCCCGTGCCTCGCTCCAGTCGGAAACATGAAACGAACACAGCCACAATTACCCTTCACACTACCTCCGTTATTATAATCATAGAAAGGCCCGCCCTACATCCCACAGAACAAATTAATCCAACTTAACTTTAGTCTAAAAAGCATCACGACATAAGCATAAAATCAATAAAATCCCACCCCCAAAATATCAACTGCATTCAGCATAAAATCAATAAAATCCCACCCCAAAATATCAACTGCATTCATTTCCATACAAACAAACTTACGCTAAAGCATTCATTCCGATATATATAAATTTATGTTGAAATTCCAAGCAATTAAATAACAAAAAAAATTAGCTACATAAATATTTATTTAATCTGTTTAATAATGATTAACGCAGGTATGTGATCGGCAAGCCGAGACAATTAACGGTAAACTTCAAATTACTTTGCACATATTATTTCAGACTGTTGATCAGTCGGCAAATTTATTAGGTAAAAATTCTCGAACTGTTCATAAATGATTAATATTAATTATACTGTTTTAGATTAATGTCTTTCTAATAGTTCTGGATATTAAAGTTATTTCTTTAAGTGCACAATTGAATATAACAAATTTTACGATAGCTACCTGTGAAATGTAGAACGACTGTAATGGGATCCTGAGCGAAGATTATTCTTTAATGAGGTATTCCGGCGATTTGCGCGGTCTCCAAGCGAGCGTGGTCCTAACATGAGGTTCTCCGGTGGTATGAGCATCTTGATGGCAATCAGCTGGACTGGACGCGGAGGTCCGGCGGTCAAGCCGCGAATTCTATATTCAGCAACGCATGGCAGTTAGATTCATAACGTCTAATAAAAATCAAGTCTCTTAATAATTTCTCTAAAGAAGAGCACAACTGTCCTCTGAAAACGCTGTTCGGCCTTTTTGATCTTTGCCTTCACGCCCCTCACACCTTGAATTTTTCTCCTCCAATCAATCCCATGCACCTGTGAGTCCCTTTATTTGATAAGTCCATCGCGTGTCAGCTCAACTCCGAGATTTCTGGGATTGTTGACATTAGTTTGGAATTTAACCGTTTTTCTACACGACGCTCTTCCGATCTTGGGGACAGAAATCTGAGTCGTACAATAGCGGTGTACACTTTCTCACACCTCTGTTTCTAATTTTGGCTTGTTTTATCTCGGCGTACCAGCACATATCCTGCCTATTGTTTCAATTTCTAATTTTACATTTACTAATTACGTTTGTACAAATTAATCTGAGATTGCTTGGAATTTCAGAACATATTGCTAATTAATTTAAATTATTTGATAAAAGTTAAACTTGCGTTCAATCATTCTTCCTTAATTAATCAAAAATGAATAAAAAAAAAAAACTACAACGACGGATTATAGATTTATTCTTAGCACACACACACAAAATAATAAAATAACAACAATTTTTACTCTTTTTTTTCAATAAATCTGACAGGTACTCTTATATAGCTGCGATCGGCTTTTAGAAACGGCTGTTCTTCGCTTATTATTAAAGCAAGACCGCTTTTATAAAAGTTTTGTCCCTGTCAGTTATTTCGTCCATTGATTATAGTTAAATATACCCCCATACGCCTGGGTTTGAATACCATGTAACGCTATTCCGTTACATATCTCCCCGCCCGGTGTAGAGTAAAATCCGATGTTGCGGGTTTTAGCTCTGAGAAGGAGCGAAGTTATTCGGCCCTCTTCAGTGCCCTGGCATTGAATGTTCCCTTCCCTTGTGCTAGTACAAAGGCGTTATTTCCATACGCCTTGACGATCTCATATGGGCCCTCATAGATGTCGAGAAATTTCTTGAACACGTTCTGTTCCGGTCGACTGACCGGATTGGATTTTACCATCACTTTGTCTCCCACGGTGAACGTATTTTGGGTCGGCCTCTTGGTTTGCCTTCGTTTCTCCCCCATATGTTCCAATCTCCGTAAAGCCATCTGTTTGTCCTGTTTTCGGTCAACTCTTCCTGTCCGGATCAACGGTCTATCATCGTACGGGTAAGGTATAGGTCGTCCATAATGGAGTCGACTTGGTTCAAGTCCAGTGGACTCATTTTTCGAGGTATTGATCATGGCAATAATCCGGGGAATCTCCCGAACCCATTTCCGATGATCTCCGGCAGTGTATACGCGGAATAGCCGCCCCAACTCCCGCATCACCCGCTCGCATGGGTTGCTCTGCGGGTTCCGGATTGACGTCATATGATGTTTGATCCCCAGTTGGTTCACCCATCGCCTCCATATCCTTGATACAAACGGTGTGCCATGATCCGATAAGAGGCACTTAGGTTTCCCGATGATGGGAAACTGTTTGGTTTCCAACAGTTTGATGGTCTGGTTCGCATTAGCCCGGGCCATGGGGTACGCGGCGACGATTTTGGAGCACAGATCATATGTGACCAGCAAATACCTCTTCCCCCCAAACATTGGCAATGGCCCGTAGTAATCGATAGCCAGGGTGTGGTTTGGTTCCCGGGCGATGATCGGTATCTGAGGTCCTTCATTCGACCGATTTAACGGTTTTGTCCTCGCACAAACCTCACACTTCCGTAGTCTTCGGGCAATGTCGTGGTGCATCCCCCGGCCAGTAAAACCAATTACTGAGGTACCCCTCCGTCTTGCTCGTTCCGTAATGGCCACGTTCCTGATGGGTCTCATCAACCATTCGATCCCGCATTCCCTTCGGTATTACAATGCGGGTTTGTCTCCCGTTCCCGGTTTTCCTTTGGACTATTCCTTCCAGAATAATGCACCGGTCCCGATATTTCCATAGCGGGCTTCCCCCGTCTCTTCCCCTTTCTGGGCGGGCCCTGCCTTCGGCCTCTTCTCACGTAGGTATCGTATTACCTGTTGGCATTCTTCATCCTCTTTCTGGCTCTTCCGAATGTTGTCCGCTCCAAACTCACCCTCCCTGCTTCGCCTGGTAGTAGCGGCTATGTACGCGAACTCCTCACCCTCGGCATTTGGCTGTGGTCCCACAGGGTACCGGCTCAGTGCGTCCGCGACCACGTTATCCTTCCCCTTACAATATTCCACTTCATATTGGAACTCCTGCAGGGCTAAGCTCCACCTCACTAATCTATTATTCGTCAAAAAACTCTTGTTCAGAAATTCAAGACTCCGATGGTCGGTAATTACTTTCACTTTGGATCCGACCAGGTACTGTCTGAACTTTTTGAAAGCCCACACTATGGCGAGGGCCTCTCGTTCGGTGACAGTGTATCTTCGTTCGGGATCTTTGAGCAGTCGGCTAATGAACGCCAACACCCTTTGTTCCCCATCCGGCCCCTTTTGGTACAATGTGGCTCCTAGCCCAATGTCGCTACTATCCGTCTGTAACCAAAATATCTGGTCGAAGTCTGGGTACGCCAATATGGTCTGTTTTAAAAATCCTTCCTTCACCTTCTGGAAACTCCGTTCCCGTCTCTCATCCCATATCCACGCTTCCTCCTTTCTTAACAATTGTAATAGGGGTTCCATATCATGGGAGAAGTTTTCATAGAATTTGTTATAGAAGGTGCACATTCCGAGGAATGCTTTGATATCCTTTCTCTTCTTCGGAACAGGGAATTCTTGGATGGCCTGGATCTTTTCAGGGTTAGGCCGTATTCCCTCCTGGCTTATGATATGTCCCAAGAACTTGACTTCCTGGGTCGCGAAATGGCTTTTTCTTATATTTATTTTTATGCCCTTCTGTTCGCATTCATGGAGCAACATTTCTAAATGCCGACAATGCTCCTCTATGTTTTCAGACGCTATAATAATATCGTCGACGTACATCGTGACGAATTTCTTAACTTCCTCTGATAGGGTTTGGTCCAGGCACTGCACTAAGCCAGCACCGCTATTCTTTAATCCGAAAGGCACGCGGTTAAACTGGTACGCCCGTCCGTTATATTTGAATGTGGTGTATTTACGATCATCCGGATGGAGGCTCATTTGCCAGTAGCTATTTGTCAAATCCATGGTGGAGAAGATTCGCTTGTGCTGAAATCTCGTCATCAGTTCGCTCATGATGGGCGGGGCATTTGTATCTGGAATGGTCACCTTGTTCAGTTGTCTGGCATCGAGGCACAATCGTATCGATCCGTCACTCTTTCTTACGGCTAAGATGGGGTTACAGTACGGTGAGGTACACTTCGAGATAACCCCCACTCTATCATCTGCTCCAGCTGAGTTTCAATTTCCTTTCTGTATTGGAATGGGATTGGGTACGCCCTGGTTTGATATGGGTTGCTGGTGTTCAACCGGATTCGGTGTTCGTACCCCTTGATTACTCCCGGTTTATCCGAGAAAACACTCTCGTAAGTCCCCAGTATTCCTTGGATCTTCTCTCTCTGCCCTTCATCTGGCCCTGCCATTTCCTTCACCCTTTTCTCAATTTCCCCTTTTATCATGATACATTGCAGTTTCCTCTGCCCTTCCGGTTCTTTATCCATGGTTTCCCCAAACGGCACCGTGACCCTACCGATTCTTGCTTGTTCAGTCCCATAATCAATGTTGCACTTTGCCATTCTCATAAAATCAGACCCTAACACCAAGTCGTGTATCAGCCCCTCAAGTATTAACACAACCTGGGTGAATTCCTGTCCTGCAATAACTATATTCGCCCACACCTGTTTGGTCTGTATTTTTGCCCTCTTCCCATTGGCCAGTATAACCTGGGTCCCTTTCAATGGCAAGATTTTCAGTCCTGTCTTCCCTTGGGCGATCCTGTCAAACGTTTCCTGAGCCATTACCGACACCTGACTTCCTGTATCCAGCAGCGCCCTCGCATGCACCCCTTGGATTGATACCTCGATCTTGGGGCACTCCTGTTTTCCCCGGGGTCCTTCCCCCCTTCATCTTGTGCTATGTTAGCTATCCGGATCCCATCCTTCCCTTCTCCGATGAAATAGTCATCATTTTCGGCCGCATCTAAGATCTCCAACACTCGTTTTATCTCAGTTTTCCCCTCAATTACTTGTCTAATCTCCCTGGGCAGGTTGCGCCCCGCTATCCTGATTTGCCGCTCTTCCGGTACTCGATATTCACTGATTTTTCTCAACCTTGCCACCTGTCGCTGTATGAAGGTACTGTACGTTTCATCTTCTCCCTTTTCGCTTTGCTCTATCGCCCACCTTTCCCTTTCTTGTTGGGCTAGTCCCCAATATCTTCCCATGATGGCTCTTTGGTATTCTTCAAACGTCTCCGGTTTCTCTTTCATCGACTCCCACCAGTCCACGACCTCCCCTTGGATGTGGCTGCATGCAATCGCTATCTTTGACTCTTCACTAAACTGCCCGCACGAGAACAACCTCTTTAGACTTTCCACATGTCGACACGGGCTTTCGTCTCCCTTTCCTGTAAAATGTTCCAGCTTAATCCACTTTCCCTCCATTCTGTTTAATATTTAGTTTATCTTTGGCTATACTAATCCACGACTCGTCACCTACTACTCCGCGGGTCCCCCTGACTGTCTTATCCTATCCTTCGATGCTCATTGCCCTTCAAAATTCCCACAGCTCCTGTCCTTCCTTCAATTTGGTTCCTCACGCTCAGATTATCCCAGGTCCCACTGTTCCCTTCATTTATATACGGTAGCCCTCGGTTATATTCACGGTTATACTTTACTTAACTTTTATATATATATATATTTTTTTTTTTGTGGTCATCTACATATCCGTGTTGTTTATACGCAACGTCCCTTTTATTTTTAAGTAACACGAAAACTAACAAGATCCCAGATACAGTTCGTTCCCTTTTTCAAGAATACACTAATATTAAAATGATTTTCCTTTCCTTTTTTTTTTCGATTAAAATTATTTGCAGTTGTCTTATTAGTATAGAAATTAATTTACGAGTTGCTTCCTTTGATACACGATATTTCCTCCACGGAATCCCGCTATTCCACAGCTTTCTACAAATATCAGTTATATCCGGCCGCTTGATTATTTTATTAATACTACTAGAACTAAATCCCCTTCCCACTCTCTCAAGCAATATTTAATAGTTTCTTTTTTTTTTTCACGATAATTCCGAAAATTTTCCCCCTGCTTTAGTAGACAATTTGTTCAGTTATTTCGAGCGCCCTCTTTTTAGATTTGCTTTCGTTGTTATTAACGTCAGCTGTACTCACGTCGGTTCTGCCCTTTGAAACAACAGTTTCGCCGCACGTTGACGCGCCAAATGTAACCCCCCACGGGACCGTGACATTTCACTACCTACTCTAATCCTTGCTTGACGATTCCTTTTTTTGTTGGCACCCGCTGTGTTCTTCCGTCCGGGGATTACATGATGTTCTGCGACGATAATTTCTAACACCCATACACGTACGCTTTATTTATTTTATACATAGATTCGAATCGAATCCCAGTAATAGGCGCCAGGAGAACTTTTAGAAGAGTCCGCCACGTATGTGCATAAGCCCACTCAATTATATCACAAAACATGCCCGTGCCTCGCTCCAGTCGGAAACATGAAACGAACACAGCCACAATTACCCTTCACACTACCTCCGTTATTATAATCATAGAAGGGCCCGCCCTACATCCCACAGAACAAATTAATCCAACTTAACTTTAGTCTAAAAAGCATCACGACATAAGCATAAAATCAATAAAATCCCACCCCCCAAAATATCAACTGCATTCAGCATAAAATCAATAAAATCCCACCCCCAAAATATCAACTGCATTCATTTCCATACAAACAAACTTACGCTAAAGCATTCATTCCGATATATATAAATTTATGTTGAAATTCCAAGCAATTAAATAACAAAAAAAATTAGCTACATAAATATTTATTTAATCTGTTTAATAATGATTAACGCAGGTATGTGATCGGCAAGCCGAGACAATTAACGGTAAACTTCAAATTACTTTGCACATATTATTTCAGACTGTTGATCAGTCGGCAAATTTATTAGGTAAAAAATTCTCGAACTGTTCATAAATGATTAATATTAATTATACTGTTTTAGATTAATGTCTTTCTAATAGTTCTGGATATTAAAGTTATTTCTTTAAGTGCACAATTGAATATAACAAATTTTACGATAGCTACCTGTGAAATGTAGAACGACTGTAATGGGATCCTGAGCGAAGATTATTCTTTAATGAGGTATTCCGGCGATTTGCGCGGTCTCCAAGCGAGCGTGGTCCTAATATGAGGTTCTCCGGTGGTATGAGCATCTTGATGGCAATCAGCTGGACTGGACGCGGAGGTCCGGCGGTCAAGCCGCGAATTCTATATTCAGCAACGCATGGCAGTTAGATTCATAACGTCTAATAAAAAAATCAAGTCTATTAATAATCTCTCAAAAGAAGAGCACAACTGTCCTCTGAAAACGCTGTTCGGCCTTTTTGATCTTTGCCTTCACGCCCTCACACCTTGAATTTTTCTCCTCCAATCAATCCCATGCACCTGTGAGTCCCTTTATTTGATAAGTCCATCGCGTGTCAGCTCAACTCCGAGATTTCTGGGATTGTTGACATTAGTTTGGAATTTAACCGTTTTTCTTAGGTATTGTTTCTCTGGGGACAGAAATCTGAGTCGTACAATAGCGGTGTACACTTTCTCACACCTCTGTTTCTAATTTTGGCTTGTTTTATCTCGGCGTACCAGCACATATCCTGCCTATTGTTTCAATTTCTAATTTTACATTTACTAATTACGTTTGTACAAATTAATCTGAGATTGCTTGGAATTTCAGAACATATTGCTAATTAATTTAAATTATTTGATAAAAGTTAAACTTGCGTTCAATCATTCTTCCTTAATTAATCAAAAATGAATAAAAAAAAAAACTACAACGACGGATTATAGATTTATTCTTAGCACACACACACAAAATAATAAAATAACAACAATTTTTACTCTTTTTTTCAATAAATCTGACAGGTACTCTTATATAGCTGCGATCGGCTTTTAGAAACGGCTGTTCTTCGCTTATTATTAAAGCAAGACCGCTTTTATAAAAGTTTTGTCCCTGTCAGTTATTTCGTCCATTGATTATAGTTAAATATACCCCCCATACGCCTGGGTTTGAATACCATGTAACGCTAT